>JABUQX010072905.1:37500-38504 GCA_015478945.1 Trachelipus rathkii
GGTTATCATAATAATAATAATAATCATAATAATAATAATAATAAATAATAATATAAATAATATAATAACAATAATTAATATAATATATAATAATAATAATAATAATCAATAATAAATAATAATAATTAATAAAAAAAAATTTTAATATTTTACAGTTATAATAAGAAAAATCATAGTTATTGACTATGCGAATTCTTTAATTATTAAATAATAAAATAATTCATGTTCCTTATATTTCAACTTAAAATTTTATGTAATTTTAATATATAGTAAGTATCTTCAAAACATTGATTTTTAAAAAAATTTAAAATGTGAGAACAATTGGACAGACATACAATATTTTAGTACTTTAAATTTAGAGTTCTTAAATTATGATGCAGAAGCTTAATCTTTCTCCAGTTTCTGGTGTAATATTTCTTCATTTAATCGACAAAATAATCGACAGAAATTGACGATGAAGATGACGATGACGATTAATCGTCCCATCACTAATATACAGGGGTTGGGGATTTTTTGGATTTTTGGAGAAAAAATCAATTTTTGATTTTTTTGGATTTTTTGGATTTTTTGGATTTTTTTGAGAATCGTTGACGTCTAACGCGAAATATAATTTGTAAAACTCAAACTTTTTTTTTTTAAGTTCAATTAAGTATTATTTTTAACCTAGGCCTATATCTGGTTCAAATCTTAAAATATTGGTCCTTATAGTCTAATTGACACAAATGAAACTCAACGCTAAAGAGTGTTATTTGTAATAATGATAATATATTACATCAGAAATAAAAGAAACATGTTTGAAGCATGATCTTTTGTTGACATTTTTTATAATGTAGAATTTGAATTAGAGGAGCCCTTGCTATGATTTTATTCTTCTAATTTTTTATTTCTTTTGAATTAAATCACTTAAATATAAAAAAAAAAATATATAATATATATATATAAAAGCAAAATCAAAAAAAGCAAAAAATCATGGATTTTTTGGAGCAAAAATCAGGCGAGTATGG
>JABUQX010072906.1:0-17500 GCA_015478945.1 Trachelipus rathkii
CGGTATTGCTTCGTTCGGTTCAAGACTGGGTGTTTAACCGTTTCGCATTTTATCGTGAAACGCTTTCGCGTTTTCGTGCGCCGCTTCATATATATAACCTTATAACCTTATATAAAGGAAGATATATATATATATATATATATATATATATATATTAAGGATAACATAACTAAAATCATGACTTAACAAAGTTGGAAAATTCAAAATCGATTAAAATTTTTAAATGAAAAGTGAAAAACAGTTATGATAATGTTCAAATCTTTCGCGTCACCCCTGAATGGAAGCTACGTCACCCAAAGGTGACGCGTCACACAGTTTGAGAACCACTGGTCTATATATAGTATTGAATAGAGGAAAAAATAAGTTTTTTTTTTTTTTTTTTTTTTTGAAGGATAAAAGTATCAATCTAACTATTGTCAACTCTAAGTAATGCATTCAGAAATAAGAAGCCCCACACCACTTTTTTTTTTATTTAACCTTATTTTATTTTTTTTTTGGTTCCCAGCGCTCCCGTCGGTTATATTATGATAAATTCTTACATTTCACAAATTTTCTAATGCTTCTTTCCCTTGCTTTAAGATATAAATGTTATTCTTTTTTACCCGTAATCCCCGTAAAGGACCGGAGTATATCTCTGCCAGTTTCCCCACATTATACTGTTGGTTTCTTACTAATACAAACTTTGCCTTGTGGTGCTCTTTAGAAATGAACACATTTTTATTTTTATATATAACACGTGGTGCCAGAGGTTTACGCATTAATGCCAAAATTTTCTTCAAATAGGAACTTTGGCTGACCGTGGCACTGAGTGCCTCCTTCTGTAATAAGCTTCCTGGCACCAATAAATTCTGGCCAAACATGAGCAAACAGGAAGTGAACCCTTGTTCATTCAAAGGGCTGATTCTCAAACAGTACAATGCCCAGGGCAAGATTTCCGGCCATTTTAACCCTTCATTGGCACTATGAGGGCTTTATTTAATCCTTCCACTAGTCCGTTTGAACTAGGGGAGCTAGACGTAGTGACAATCTTATCTATGTTGAGTAGGTTACACACGTCATTAAACAATTTGGCAGTGAATTGGCTTCCCCGATCTGAGATGAGTCTTTTTATTGAGTCACAGAACGGAAAAATTTCGCTCACTAACACATTTAATACCGAATCGACAGTCGCCTGCCTAAGAGGGTAGGCAAAGGGATATTTACTAAATCTGTCGATAAAATCAAGCAGATAATTGAAACCCATACTATACGATAGCTTCAACAAGTCCACATGAAGAGTGTCGAATTTCTCCGAAACCTCTTTATATCTACTAAATTCTGGAGATATTTTCCTAACGCTCTTGTTTTTCTGACAGACATCACAACTCTGTATGAAATTTTTATTCTACTATGCATAAATTTAAAGACGAAATCCATCTTTAGAGCAGTCAAAGTCCTTTTAATTCCCAAATGATTTGCAATATGTATTTTTCCTATGACATCATCCACCAGATTTTCCGGTATTAAGGTCCTAGAAGTGCCTGTAGAAATATCGACCGCCAAGGACAACTCCTTGTCCCGATGAATGAACTCCATGTAACATGCCTTTAATCCGGTAGCTTCCCTCCCATTTATCAAACTCTTTATAAAACCATCAGTTTCTTGTTCGATAGCTATTTCTCTGAAATCTATACCCTCTTGGATATTCTTCATCATTCCGCTTAACCCCTTCTTACTGTACATTATTGTATTTATAACGAAATTAGCAAAGCCATTGTCATTATCAGCCTCGCTATTATTATTATTATTATTATTATTATTATTATTATTATTATTATTATTATTATTATTATTATTATTATTATACTAGGCTAGCAAGTCCCGTTCCTTCGCAGTCCGATTTAAGGGACTCATCCCTTTTCTACGGAATTCAGAGAATTTAAGTCACTAAGCTCCTACCCCAATTGCAAACTTGTTTCCATGGTAGTTTCATTTGGAGAAGAGAGACACGCCCACTTTCCATTTTCTAAACAAGATATCTGCAATTGAAATTCTCCAATTCCCATGATTTTATTTCTTTCGTTAGCCAATTCTGTCAAAATTACTGCTAATTTATTTTTTGTTTTAGAGATCAATTTAAACTCAACGTCAAAATTTGCAATATAATTTAGCAAATTCATTTCCCGAATGTTATGTATCTTCGTGGCACTCTTTTTTGTATAGGTTGTAATTAATCCACTATTGCTGTACAGATCTTGATTCTCCTATTGGCAATTAAGTAAACATATTTTTGCAAACTGTTGCTGATGCCCAGCAGTTCCTTAACCAACTGCGGTAGTACCACCTCCGCCTTATTCAGTACGGTACTGTAAAGTGCAAAGACTTTCGTTTGATCACTCTCTTCCCCCATTAGATCACTAGCTATCGTGAGTTCGCTTACCTTTGTGTACAATAGTAACTCAGTTTCTTCATCAGGAAAAGACAACAATGTGGCGTCTACCATCGCCGCTTTTGCTTCCCTGAAAGCTCGCTCAGTCTCCACCCCCAGGAAATTTTCTTCGTGGAAGCGGGTTTGTCTTTCAATAGCTTCGTCAAAGGTTGTAGTATTTGGGCAGCCCCAGCTATGTTAATTCGGCAGAAGTTGTAAAGGCCAAGAAATGTCCTAAGTTGTTTTATAGTTGTCGGTTTTGCAACATTTATTATTGCATCGATCTTTTCTTGGCTAGGTCGAACTCCCTTCTCGCTAATATTGAAGCCTAAGAAGTCTATTTCTCTGGCGGCCAGCGAACATTTCTTGGGGTTCATGTAAATCTTCATATACTTTAATCTTTCCAAAACCTTCTCCAATGTTGCAACATGTTCTTCAAGAGTATAGCTAGTGATTAGTATGTCATCCAAATAAACAAAAACATTCCTTAAATCTCCAAGCAATATTGACATGAGGCGATAGAAAGCACTAGAGGAGCATTTGTGTCCCTGTATTAAATAGTTGAAGCTATAGTTACCAAGAGGGCAAGTAATAGTGAAATACTTCCTTGTTTCCTCACTGATAGGTACATTATAGTAGGCTTGCCTAAGATCAAGTATTGTCAGCAATTTGCAATGTTGCAATTGCATGATGATATCCTTAATCTTAGGCAGAGTAAAATTGTCAGAGGTAGATCTTTGGTTCAACAGACGCAGATCTACGACCAATCTTACCCGGCCATCAGAATTTGGCAAGAAGCTGGCCGGAAACTTCCAGTCGCTCTTCCCCCTGATTGCAATAACTTATTGATTTCCTCTTTGGCCCTCTCAAAAAGATGTGGAGCTATGCCTCGGCTCTTCAGTCGTATTGGTTTGCCACTGACTTCAACATGATATGGATAGTTCTCTGCCAGTTCGCACAGAATTTTTCTTTTTAAAGGGCACTTTTCATTCTCCCCTCCCCCTTCTCAATAGTACAATCTTCACCCCCCTCTCAATAGTACAATCTTTACCCCCTCCCCTATAATATCGTTACTACCGAGTTGTGAATGAGTAACAAAGTCGTTTCCACAGCTGTCAAAATAAGCTCCGCCCCTCTTTTTCTGTACTTTGTGCAGATAAAATGCCATCTATTAAGCTGTTTATTCTTTAAAGCTAAATTAGGCGCCTCCTATGGATTCAAGAATGAATCTTGATACTTCCTGATTAAATTGTTAACTATTTCATGTTCGCAAAGGGGTATATTTAAAAGAAACGGCGGTTAGTGGAAAGATAGAGTTTCTCACATGCATAGAAAAATCAAAAGCAGCATTACTAAGGGAAATACTGCGTTTGGCCTTTGGGTCTAATAAATAATGACACTTAAAGTCGATGGTGAAACCGTAATTTTTGAGGAAAGGCATGCCGAGAACGTTAAATTTATTGTCTGCTGCGTAAGCATGCACGTCGTAAACCTTTTCTAGTCCCAAGTCAATTTTAATTACCCTTTTATTCTAAATATCTATACAGCCTCCATTTGCGGCCCTGGTAGTGCCAATCGGGGGCCCTCCATATCTAATTCAGATGCCCTTATCAGGTCGAGGCAGCTCCCCGAATCTAGCAAGTAGGCTTCATTGTTAGTTTTATCAGATATATAATACAATTGGTCTGAAACCAACCCTTCAATTGTTGCAACAATTTCAGTTCAGTTGCCAGATACTTCCACCCCATTATTACCAGATAATTTATATGTAACATTTCTTAAATTTAACGACCCTTCAGACTCATCAAAAGGAGGAAAAACTCCTTCTTCCCTAAAGCTAATACAATTATTAAAAAATTCATTTTTATTATTATTTTTATCGATAAGCATGGAGTCACAAGTTTGAATCACATCTGACCCCGCCTCCTCCCCAGGAGCTGGGGTGGGGGAACAGGTTGACTCCGTTTGGGGAGACAGCAACTCATCAGATTGCCTGATCTCCACCTCCAGAGTCACAGAGTTACTATTTTCAATATAATTATAAGAATTTACACAACCGTAACCAGAATCGCTATTACTGCGACTATTATTCCTAGTTCTACAATCATTATTATTATTATTGTCATTAGCCTCATCATGCGGTGAGTTACAATTAAAATTTAAAGATGACTCTAAGTCAATCGACTCATGTGGGGGAGTGGTCGACTCACTATAACGCTCTCTAAGGTCACTTGAGTCACAACCTCGTTATTAAAATAATTGCCTTCAATCTCGTTATCAACAATTCCGTTATGCCTATGATTATTTTTATAATTAACACCCTTATTCCATTTATATCTATTAACATTATCAACATTTCTGTTATACCCACGATTATTCTAGTTACCCTTATTACTAAAATATCTATTATTATTATAGCTATTATAATTAACATACCCATCATTTATATAGTTACTATTATAACCAATACATGCATTATCCTCTTAATTATTATGGCTATAATTAATATTTTCATTACTATTATGATTGTTATAATAGATGCTCCTATCATAATTATTATAATTTCCATTATTATAAGTACAATTATAGCCATCATTTCTACCGTCATTATGATTATCATCATAATAACGTCTTCTATTATTTTGGTAATTATTATGATTATTATTATAATGACCACTGTAAAAAACATTCCTACCAAAATTACCTCTACAATTATAATTAACATTTCCCAGCCCAAAATTTGATCTATTTATATAAAAGCTGCTGGGCGGGTGTTTATAAAAATTCCTACTTACAAATACTCCATTCCCCCGCATATTCACCCCCTTTGGCCAGGGAGTTGACTCACAGGCCAGTCTTCGAGTTTCCCTGTTTTGAAAGGTTGGAATTCTGCTGTGGAGGAGAGGGAGTTGCCGGGGTTTGGGGGATCAAAGGGTACATCGCACAATACGGACCTTCGCATTTGAAAGCTCTGTGTAAAAATCTCCTGTGAAATATACAAAGGCCCTTGGTGCTTGCTCCTGTCGCAACGTTGTCATATGTTTACCGGTTGAAGTTTCTTCTCCTTGAATTTTGGTCGTCGTTGGAGAAAGGAGAACTTTTCGAAGTTTGGCACATCGTTTTTGCTAGTTCTTTTACGCTTTTAGTAAGCGATCTCATCTCTTCGGCTGCCTTCTCGTGTGATATTATTAACTGACTTATTTCTCTTTCTTGAGCGGACGATTCTCTGCTTACCTTGGTGACTTTCTCTTCTGCTGGACGGATGGCATTTAAAGGTTGCCATTCGGTTCTCCTCCTATGGGGGGATTGATAGGAGCCGTTTTGGAGGAAAAATTTAATAAAGATGTCATCGGCGAGTTCTACCAATTCATCAAAATTATGGTTCTTCTCTGTCGTCATGAGGGAGATCTGCGGTTGCTAAGGCAATCGTAATAAGAAGTTATCTAACAAACTTTGCATCGCTATCCGTTATTGTGTCGAAACTAGATAGTCCGAGCATTTCTTTTATCCTAATTACATAGCTGGAGGGAAGCTCCCCCTCCCTCATCAGACTGGAAAACTTCTTCTATTTGCGTTCTCAGGGATGGTGCATAGAGTTTCTCTATTACTCTCACTAATTTAGCATAACAATCGTCTTTCAGAGGGAGTTTTAACGAATTTGTAATCTTGCTCGGTAATTTTGACACCAATAGTCTGACTCTCTCTCTCTCGGGTCGGTAATTTCATAAAGGTTAAAAATAATAGTTGTTTGCCGAACCCACTCTAGGGCATCAAATTCGTTGAAGTGGGGAATGGCGTTGAGGGGGAGACTTTTTTTCTTTTTCCTCCCTAAGAAAGTGGGGGAAAGGTGGCTTCTCAACCATCTTGCCGCTTCGTGCTCTACTTGGATTTCGCTTTCAGACTCTGTTTCATTTTGAGATGTGTCGTCTTCTCCCTCTACCCTTTCGGGGGGAGGTTGATGGGGTCTTACTGTTCTAGACCGAGTTACTAAAGCCATGTTTTTTTTCTTTGTTTGAACTGATGATGACTTTCTTTTTTGGTTGGGCATTTTTAGCGGGTTTTTCTTCTTCTCGGGGATTTGGGATTGATATTTATTTCTTTGCATTATTTAGGGGAAAATTTTATACAGTGCCGGTCCTTGACACATCCCCTTCTCTTGGTTATAGGACTAACGGACTTTCCCCCTTGAATTTCCCTCACTCTAGGCACTTCCCTGGGCGTCAGCCTCCGCGGCTTACCCATTACAACATTTGAAAAGTGTTACACAAAAGAGTCGTTAAGAATTTCTCACATAACAAAAATAGCAGTCAAAGTTTGGTGTACAGGAAAACTTTTTTGTTGCGTTTACACATATAGCAGATGTACATAGCTATAGCGAGGACAGGAATTCCTGCCCTCATATATATATATATATATATATATATATATATATATATATATATATATATATATATATATATATATATATACTATTTTTTATATATATATATAAATATATATAACATGCTGCCTGTATATATATATAGGGATGGCACGGAAAAATCAGTTAATTTTTCAACTAATTTTTTTAACTTCATTTTTGTTCCTAAATAATTGATTTTTCTTTATATATATATATATATATATATATATATAACTATATATATATATATATATATATATATATATATATATATATATATATATATTATATACTGCTCTTATACTATATATAATATTTTTGGATATTTACGTGATTTAATTTCAATAGAAATAAAAAATTAAAATATCATAGCAAGGCTACTCTGTTTCAAATTTCTACACTATAAAAATGTCAACAAAAGATCATGTTTCAAACATGTTTCTTTTATTTCTGATGTAATATATTATCATTATTACAAAATTTACAAATAACTGTTGCTGTTTCATTGTGTCATAGTCTATAAGCCCTATTTTAAGATTTTGAACTCAGATATAGGGCCTAGGGTTAAAAATAATACTTAATCGAACTTTAAAAAAAAAGTTTGTTTACAAATTATATTTAGTGTGACGTCACGATTCTCAAAAAATCCAAAAAATCAAAAATTGATTTTATTCTCAAAAAATCCAAAAATTCGCCAACCCTATATATTATATATATATATATATATATATATATATATATATATATATATATATATATATATATATATATATATATATATATATATATATCTTGCTCTATATATATATACTGCTCACTCATTAATTATTCTTTAACTAACTTTCAAAATTCAACGCAGTGTGATAGGTATTCAAAAATAACCCTTACAGTAATTTCACACTGCTGGGATGTGAACCTGGGCCCAAGCAGATGTCCGCGTAAGTGTTTGACGACCACGCCACGATGGACTAAATAAAGCGCGAGAATTGTTGCTGTGGTGAATAAATCACCCACCCAACAGGAACCACGCCGCACTCTACCCGTCCACACTCGGTCGTAGCGACAAACAGGGCACCCCGCAGAGTGAAATACTTATCAACCGGGGAATATAATGTATGTATAACAACTGCTATCAAATTCAACGCAGTGTGATAGGTATTCAAAAATAACCCCTACAGTTGTTATACATACATTATATTCCCCGGTTATAAATATTTCCTTGCACCGGTACTTATTTAGCTCGCCCGCGCAGTAGAATGCGGCATGGTTCTGAGCTGTCACCACGAAATCTCGCGCTGTTACATCGTAACGTATTCATGCACCTACCCAATTTGCTCCCAGCAGTGTGGCCACCAGCAGGGAGTGGCTCACGAACTATATCTGCTGTAACCTTGTAGCCAGCCTTAGCAACATAATATAACATGCTTAGCAACTATATATATAACCTTAGCCTTATATAGGTTGTTATAAGTGGTTGACTCCGTTAATATTAGGTTAGATTTAATTTGGGTTAGGATTTGGTTGGGTTAAGGTTGTTGGGTTAGGTTGGGTTTAAGTTGGGTTAGTTTACCCAAGAAATTTAATGTATTTACCCTAAAATTATTAAAAGAACGACGATCCATTAATTATTGATTTTCGCTCCTGGAGTCAACCACTTATAAATGACCATATATATATATATATATATATATATATACATATATATATATATATATAACAACAACATATAACCTAATAATAACAACAACATATATATATATATAACAACAGCAATATATATATATATTAACCCTTAACATATATATATTATATATGGCAACATCTTATATATATATAACAACCAACATATATACTATATACTTCTTCTGCTATATATATATATAGTAGCAACCACAAACCCTAATGAATTGCGCTGCTGCTGTAACGCTCATATATATATACTGCTGCTGCTATATATATATATATATGCAAAATCTTTAGAAAATTTTAAAACAGCTCAAACTCTTAAAATGTAAAGAAACAATTTAAAACCGCAGAACTAAACAGGGAAATCAATTTAAAATTAAACAGTAGTTTACGTTTCGAGACTTAAATACAATGTCTCCTCCTCAGAACACAAGAAATAAAAATTAAATATAGCAAATTAAATACTAAAATTAAAGAAGCATAAAACTACTAAACAAATAAAACAAAATTAACAGAACTATGCCGGATTATTTTTGTCTTTTCCATATTTATTTTTCCAGATCTTATTTCTTTTTTACGGCGTATCAAAGAATATGAGGAAATATTGAGTGGATTTTAGTTGAGAAATGAAAAGATTCCCATCATTGATTTGAGTTTTATCTTGATTATTGAAATGTTGCATCTTTGCAATTGAGGCATCATTAATTTGGGAGGTGCAACATTTTTGTGTTAGTCAATCAATCAAAATCATAGACATCAATTGGTAGTCTTTCAACTAAATCTGGTACATATTTTCCAGAGATGCTGGTGACCTAATAACAAAGAGAGCTCGCCAGCTGAAAAAAAATAAATATTTTTGTTAATTTGTTGAATTTAGTTTCTTGTTTCATTTTCATATTTTTAATTTTTTATTTATTTTGTTAAAATCAATTTTATTTCAGTGTAAGTTCTGAGGGAGGGAGAGCATTGCTATTCATCGAAGGCATCAAGCTGTTTAATTTTAATGACCCTGTTTGGTTCTTAAATGTTTTTAAATTATACTTCTTCTGCTATATATCAGCCAGCTAATAGCCTTATGTATATATAACTGTATAACTCTAACAACAACCAACATATGCTTAGCCCAACCAACAACCAGCAGTAATAATATATGTATATATATATATATATACTTCTTATATAACATATAATATGTATATAACCAATATATGTATATATATATATATAACTTAATAGCCAGCCAGCATGTAGCAGTAGCATAATAATAACTGTATGCATATAATAACTTGTATATATGTAACCTTATATATGCTATGCTATGCTATGCTGCTGCTGCTAAAAAGTATTAACATATAATAATAATAACCAATAACAACATATATATATATATGTACCAATAACCCTTAACCAGCAATCTTTTCTTCTCATCAGCAACTCTTTCTTCCATGTATAATAATATAATATATATGTATATATATAATATATATATATATATATATATATATATATATATCTTCTGCTATATATATAACAATATATTATATATCTTCTTCTCTTTCTTAACATATATATATATATATATCTAATATATATATAACATAATATATATATGTATATAGCATATAACAACTTAGCTATATAAATAAGTTCTTTATATACTGCTATATATGCTGCTATATATATGCTATATGCTGCTATATACTTCTTTAACTAACTGCTATATATATATATATATATATATATATATATATATATATAATATATATAATTATATATTTATATATATATATATATATATATATATAGTGCACATTTTTAAAAATTTCACATTCGACAAATCATGGATACATGAGAAAAATGGTCAACAGATTTCATTGAAAATGACGACGATTTTACCTGTCGAGAATTTGGGAATAGGTCAAAACAATTACAGTTTCCCACAGCTCTGCTTTATAGTAAAGTAAATATAAGAAGAAGTTCAATGATAAACAAGAAAAAATAAAACCAAATTAAGTTGCTGTGAATAGCTTTATCATTAGGAAGAATCAAACTCTAAAACGATACAAATCATTTATTACTCAGTAATAAAATTTCATAAAAAAAATATAGGTACATATATACCTAATCTTAATTCTAAAAAATAATAATAATTTAAGAGTTTAGAATAATAAGCCCGTGAAATATAGAAATGAAGTAAAAAAAAAAAAATTGAAACTATTTAAGAGTCAAACTGGAAACATGTAAATAAATAACTTAAAAATAAACATAATAAAAATTGAAGTTTCTTTTTAAGAATATATAATTTTAATGCTTCATAAACATAAGAAAAACAAAACTTCTTAAACAATAAACGCATCCATTAAACACATCTAGGCCTTAATTTAAATTTCTAGACTAAAGCTTCATTCTCCTAAGCTAATATCTACCAGATTACTAATATAAAGTATTACTTAATTCTATATACCGTAAATTTATAATAATTCATATTTTTAAAATAATTTCAGGACTGTCATAACAATCAATGTTCATTTTTAACACTAATCTTTAATAAAGATTCAAATGTTTTTATGTTTTCTGTGAAGTTGAAGCTTCACCTGTGTGGGTTCGAAGGTGGACTCTTAAATTACTTTTATCAGTAAAACTTTTTTCGCAGTAAGAACACTTAAATGGTTTTTCACCCGTGTGGGTTCGAAGGTGAACTCTTAAATTACTTTTCTGTTTAAAACTTTTATCACAGTAAGAACACTCAAATGGTTTTTCACCCGTGTGGGATCGAATGTGGGTTTCTAAACTATCTTTACGATTAAATCTGTTATCACAGTAAGAACACTTAAACGGTTTTTCACCCGTGTGGGTTCGAATGTGAGATTCTAAATCCTGCTTACGATTAAAATTTTGATCACAGTAAGAACACTTATACGGTTTTTCACCTGTGTGGGTTCGAAGGTGAACTTTTAAATTACTTTTATCACTAAAACTTTTATCACAGTAAGAACAATCAAACGGCTTTTCGCCCGTGTGGGTTCGAATGTGAGATTCTAAATCCCGTTTGCGACTAAAACTTTGATCACAGTAAGAACACTGAAATGGTTTTTCACCCGTGTGGGTTCGAAGGTGAACTTTTAAATTACTTTTATCACTAAAACTTTTATCACAGTAAGAACAATTAAACGGCTTTTCACCCGTGTGGGTTCGAATGTGGGATTCTAAAAGATGTTTATAGTTAAAACTTTTCTCACAGTAAGAACACTTAATTGGTTTTTTATCTGTGTGGGTTCGAAGGTGACACTTTAAATCACATTTACTAACAAACTTTTTGGCACAATAAGAACACGTGAATGCTTTATCAGTATTGTTACACTTTTCAGTATCGTAAACGGAAATTTCTTTCTCAAAAAGATTTTTGCAATCATTATTGTCATTTTTAGTATTTTTATTAAGCAAAGCTGAAGCAGGACCACTATCCATTATTGATGTTTTCGTATCAAAATTTCTGGAAATAGAAAAGTGGCTCTGACTCGTAATAAGTTTTGCCTGTGGTAAGGCGCCTTCTGCTTCATCTTCAACTGAAAACAAAATACAAAATACAACAAACATTAATAAATAAGTCATTTAAAAGAAAAACAAAACAAAAGTTGCCGGAAAACTAAGTTTTATTGATTAAAAAAAGGGAATTTTAACCCACACTCATTATTATTTTAGTCAGCTAGATAAATTTAAATATTGAGAAATTATAAGTTGAAACGTTTTTGAACCAAATTATGAAAGGTAATAAAGGCATTAAAACAATGATGTCAAATCAGAAATAATAGCTCATATTCTGAAAACAACAATAAATTATCATGACTCCTGATTGCTCTCCTAGAAAGATTCCCGATCAGAGTAACATCTGAAATATTTTGGAAGTAAAATTTTAACTGGTTGGTGTTGGGTATGAAAAGGAGAACAAATGTGTGTCGAGGTCTGAGGACGGTTTACCCTGCTAAACCCTTTAGAGGAGAATATAAAAAAAGTAAATATATTAAAAAAAATACAAATATTTTAAATATTCTGAGCACATCTATGAATATAGTGATATTTTAGCTTCTTTCTCAAATTTATTCGTTGTCGCACTCAAAACAGTTAATAATTTTTTTCTTCCTCCTTTAAAAGGGTGTAAGACGTACCAATGATCACATCTAAATTTCTTACCGTGTGATTTCGAATGAAGTTCCAGTTCATCTTTTTCATGATTTTTCAAATCTTTGTTTTTAATCTTTTGGTTCTTTCTTCCTGACGATTGAGGCTCGTTTCTTAACGGGCTTTTTACTTTGAATTTGTCATCTTTCTCTCCATGGTCAACATCACTAATGTGAGTCTAAAAAATAATAAAGAAAAATGCTAAAAAATTTTTTTTTGATAAAGTATCTTTTAAAAAAAAATATAAAATTTACAAATTTAAAACTCAACTTAAATTAATTAATCTATTCCCACCAAATAATAATAATAATAATAATAATAATAATAATAATAATAATAATAATAATAATAATAATAATAATAATAATAGTAATAATAAAAATAATAATAATAATAATAATAATAATAATAATAATAATAATAATAATAATAATAATAATAATAATAATAATAATAAATCTAAATTTGGAGGCGTTTTTCAAATCAATTGAAAATGCCCTATAAGCTCTTAGGTTACGTTAGGTAAAATTATGTTACCCTTTATAATCTACATTTAACCCTTAAAATTATTAAAATTTTTAACTTTTTCGCGATCATAAATTTACGCCTCTTCATTTAGACTTGTAGCAATAATAATAATAATAATAATAATAATAATAATAATAATAATAATAATAATAATAATAATAATAATAATAATAATAATAATAATAATAATAATATAAATTAAAATAATAATAATAATAATAATGTTAATAATAATAATAATAATAATAATAATAATAATAATAATAATAATAATAATAATAATAATAATAATAATAATAATAAAAATACTGAGAAAAGAAGATACCCAAAATAAAAATACACATGTATAAATCAAACAGTAAATGATAAATAAATAGGTTTACCTGCATGTACATTTCATTTATTTTGTTATTTAATTATAAGTAAACCTGCAAAGTTGTTTTTTTTCCTAAGTCTTTCAATGTTAGCAGAGAGCAACAATGAATTCAGAAAGGAATAAGAAAGGAGTTAATGTCAAACTGGAAAGGAAGGAAAAGAATCACAAAATTTTGATGAATATAAAAATAGATCAGAAATTGTGGATGTTATTAGAAGGATGAAAGACGTAACTCCCTGACTTAAACTATAGGTAAAAAAAAAGGGTTGGGGAACCATTTTACGTGTGAAGGTCACATTGAAAATAGCCACCAGAAGGGAGATGAGTCAATAAATGTGACAATTTTTTACAATAATATTAAATCTTTTGTTAACATTCTTTTAAACTAATAACTATCACGGAATATACAGCCATCTTAAGAATATTTATTTCTTTATTTATTTATGTATTTACCTATCTTTTTAATATTTTAATGACTTCTCTGATTGCTTCCGTTGTACAACATTGTGATATCTGGTTCCAACATGGAGGTTTTAAGTTTTAATTGGTCCTCCAGATGCTCACCTGTCATCTGATTTCTCAACGAATTCTTGATTTGTGTTAAGTATGAAAATGTTGAATCAAAACAGATGTCGTTGAAAAGCATGAAATCAATCGGCGTGCATGCTCCTGAAGGTGAGGGTTTGCCACAGCCTCTTTCCAAATTTCGTCAGGATTTTCCCAAATTTCAATCAACGATCTTAGGATGTTATCTTAAAACAATTCAATAAACTCTACTTGTAACTAATTGTAGGGAATTTCAAACTAACTTCAAGGGCCTTTGATAAGCCAACTAAATAAGGTTGAAAAGTTAGTTTCAAGGTGATATCATGCTTTCACAATTAATCTTTCATTATATTCACTGATTAAAGAGTCTAAGACAGATTCGAATATCATAAAAGATTTACTATTATACTCTTTGCTTTCATTAATTAATTATTTTTGTTAACTGGGGAAAATGTTCTGAAAGTTTTGACTGAGCAAGAAAATTTTTGAAAATCGGTTATTTCTTTCTAAATGCCAGATTTTTTGCCAAATATAATATAGATTTAGATTGGGCCAATCTACAGTGATAATATATTTCATCCATCATGAGCATGTTCCAAAGCTATCGATGACTTGTGGCATTTGCTCAAATATAATTCTCAATACTTATAACTTTTTTCAATGCATCATTTAAAATGAGAAATTTGGCACAGACACAGAAAAGAAATTTGTGCATTTGGGTCTGTGAGTTCTCTTAAAATATGAAGTAAATCCTTCGTTATTCACGGTCATAAATGGAGCACCGTCTGAACAAACGCTCACCAAATTAGTAAAATTTAATCCAATATCGCAACATTTATGTGCAATTCATCAAAACCTATCGAGTAATAAACATTTTCATTTTGAATTATTTATTGAAGTTGCTGAGATACATTATGAGCTGCTAGCTCATGGTGCCGATCTGTATTTGTTCTTAAAAGAGGTACGTCTTTAAATTTATTAACTTTATCTTCAACAATACAATCCTTTATAAGTCTGCATCACTAAATGGTTCACGTTTTTTTCCCAAGCAAATATGCTACTTTATAACTTGCCTCAGTCAAGGCGTATCCTCGATGTAGGAATAACTTTGTTTACGCTTTCTTAATTTAAATCTATTCAGTGCAATCTTTCGAGCCTCATCCTCTAATTTCTTATATTTATAGCCCTTATGAGTAACATAGTGCTGGTGTGCCTTGTGTTTCTTTATTGTAGAAATTAAGGTATTACAGAACAAACAATACATTTTACCACTATTAAATAGCACAAAAAATTGTAATTCACATTCATCATTAAAAACTCTTTTTACTTCTTGCACAGTTTTGTTTAACTCTTTTAGACATAATGGACATGTAAATAAAAAAAATAGGAGGTAAATTACTGATGGTAACAAGGAGAAAAAGCACAAAAGCAAAAAAGCACATTTCGATAAGC
This sequence comes from Trachelipus rathkii, assembly GCA_015478945.1. Classification (NCBI taxonomy): domain Eukaryota; kingdom Metazoa; phylum Arthropoda; class Malacostraca; order Isopoda; family Trachelipodidae; genus Trachelipus; species Trachelipus rathkii. The sequence goes on from JABUQX010072906.1 coordinate 15,577, forward strand.
AGATAAACATGTGTATGTAACACCACTGGGATTAAATTAGACTGACTGACACTGAAATCAGAACGAAAAATTCCGGAAACACTAACTTTAACTGTAAACAAAACGTGCAACTGGCGCAAAGGACACCAAGAAGATGCGTTAATATTTATTTTTATTTTTGTATGTTTTGTACATTTGAGTGTGAATTATTTATAAAATATTTTGTTCATATTTGGCAAGATGCTTTATCATTAACTATTAATTATTTTGTACGATTTACAACAACTATATCCCATGTATTATTGTAACTAATTAGAATTTATGTTTCTTATATAATTAAGATTTATCTCGATATGCCACACTTGATGTTCCAGAAGGTCACATGTGGCCTTAAGGCTGCATGTTCCCATCCAATCTATTAAACAGGAAAGGTATTTACAGCAATAAGAGGTTTGAACTAAAAGGAAATATGCTTTCGTAGAGAAATATAAGATTAAAAAATAATAAAAAAATTCCCCCCCCCCAAAAAAAAAAATTTGATTTCAGAATCTCTTGAATTCTCTCTCATTGCTGATTCAAATGGGTCTTGTCTTGAAACAGAAGGGAAATATAGGAATTCAAAGAGACGGTTGAGTAACCTCATAAAATTGCGACCCTTGTAACTTGGAAACTAAAGTCACAAAATTTTTATCACACTAGTGATAAAATAATAATTTATAAAAATAATAAATTTCAGACAGCAGAATCGATGAAATTCAAAAGAAACACAAATAAAACAGCATTTTAATTGTCTATTCTTACCAGACTTTCTTCTAATTGAGAAGTTTGTTCAATATTTTGATCAGTCTCCAAATATTCTTCCTTAAAACTCAATGACTCATTTTTTATCTCAATCCCATCTTTGACATATATGTCTGTGTAAATTATTTCTTTCTGTGGAAAAGATAAATTTGTAAATGATAAGTTTAATAATAATAATAATAATAATAATAATAATAATAATAATAATAATAATAATAATAAATTCCTTACCGGAACTTCTTCCAACAATGAATCCTGTTCAAAGATCTGACCATCGTTTCTGAAATCTTCTGAACTTTCTAAGAATTCATCCTTAATTTCAATCTCACTCTTAATATCCATAATAATTAATCAATTCAAAATTTACTTTCTTAAAATATCTGAATGCGATTAAACCTTTCCTGTTTGATAAAACAATTCAAATTATACTAATCTTTATTAAATGGTCCTTAATTTTATCTAAATGATGAAGATAAAATATAGCCAATAAAAATGTAGGCATTATAAAAAACCTAATGTTTTTTTTTTTTTGTTTTTGCTTTCATTGAGCTTAATTCTATTTTGACGCAAAGCCGTACTTCAATAAAAAGAAAGAGAACTCAAACTAGAGAGATTCTTTACATTTACTCAATTTGTAACACTCAAATGTACTTTTTTTTCCTACCTTCAACAAAAGCAGATCTTTATTTCTCCACAAAATATCTAGGCTAAAGACATGACCACCAGAAGTTGGTAGAGAATAAGGATCTGGGTCAGGGGGATTTTGTTGGAAGAATCAGAAGAGAGAAGCAGAATTAAATCCATACAAAGATGAGTATTCTATTCTTTAGTCAGTTTTTTTCAACCTTGTCCACTGAATGTGATAAACTACCGTTTTTAAAGGGCTGTATTACCAAATGAATTTTGGAATAAAAATTAAAAACAGACATTGCTATTATCATAATTTAATGGTTGAGTTCCTATGCTTTGATGAAAAATTGTGACTAAATTAAGATTTAAAGTCATTTGGGTACTTATAATTAAAATATTTTAAATAATTTTGTTAAAGAAAGCACAATGATCAAATAAATCTAACAAAATTATTCCTAATTTTTATTGGAGGATATGTTGTTCTTTCATCATGACTAAACTGAAAAAGTTGCAG
>JABUQX010072906.1:22500-30616 GCA_015478945.1 Trachelipus rathkii
CTCAAGATCTTCTTTACGACCTCCAAACATATTTCAGATGCTGTTACTCTAATCAAGAGTCTTTTTAAGTGGGCGATCAGGCTAGATTTTACAATTCCCAAAGCGCCCACCACCACCGGTATCACCATCACTTCTTAATTCGATTTCAGTTTAAATTCAAAACTGCAATGATCACGTTTAAACTTCTTACCTCGTGACTTCGAATGAAGTTCCAACTCATCTTTTTCATGATTTTTCAAATCTTTGTTTTTAATCTTTTGGTTCTTTCTTCTTGACGAATAAGGTTCGTTTCTTAAAGGGCTTTTTAATCTGAGACTGTCATATTCATCTCCATGGTCTACATCACTAATGTGAGTCTACAAAATAATAAAGAAAAATGCTTAAAATTTTTTATTTGAGAAGTAACTTTAAATAAATATAAAATTTACAAATTTAAAACAACTTAAATTAATTTATCTATTCCCACCAAAAAAAAAAAAATAATAATCTTCTTCTTCTTCTTCTTTATCTACCTTCTATTTTCCCAAGAATGGGAGTAAGGTGCGTGACGAGCATCAAGAAAGAAAAACGGTAAAATTTATATTAAAAAGTCGTAAAAGCCAGCCTTACCAGACCCCTCAGTACCATTAATTAGTGAGAAAAAATTCGTCGCAGTCAGAAAATCCACCCTAAAGCTTCATGGGACAGCGACGGACCTTCACCATGGTAGATCGTCAATGTAGGGGTTCATCCCTTGGCCCAGGTGGGCCACAACCATACCCCTCACAATCCCCCGCCATTCACTCCCTGTTATGTACCTTTCCTCACATTTCTCTGCAAACATTCCTTTACTGACTCAGTCTTTTCTTCGGTCCCAACCGGTCGGTTCCCAACACACTTCCGCCACTATACATCCGCTTAACCAACCATTTATCATTCCATACTTTTCATATGACCAAACCATCTCGACATACTTTCATTTTATTCTCTCGTCCCCTTTCTTCACACCACCACTCTCTAATAAGTTCATTCCTCATTTTATCAACTCTTCTAACACCTAGCACATCCCTAAGATTGCATCTGAACACATTGAACTTTAGTCTATACTTCTTATTCCAGACCATAGTCTCACTACTATACAATAACACAGGTAACAGCATACCCTCATGTAGACTCTAGCACTCAAGACTTGGTCCTTTACATCCACCAACGTTAATTGCATCAGCCACCTTCTGCCATTCACAACTTTCCTACTACACTCCTGCATAATCCGATCCCTATCATCCAACATATACCCTAAATATTTAAACTACATAGACACTTGTTCCAGCTGCTCACCATCTAACATAACTTCACACTGAGGACTGTCTCACTCACAGCCACCTTCCTCTTATCCACGTTAACTTTCAAGTCTCCTTTTACACACCCTGCCAAATCTCTCTACCAATCCTCTCAAACTCTCTTAGATTCACCACACAAAACCAAATCATCCGCATATAATAGGTAGGGCACCCTCCACTCATTTTCCATTCTCCATCATTCTAACACCATTTCCTGCCATCCCCACCTCGAATTCTTTCATAACCCCATCCATATACAAATTGAATAACCAAGGAGACATAACACAACCTTGTCTCACTCGGCTATTAATCCTAAACCAATCACCATTGACACCATTTATTCTTACACACGCTTCACTTTCGTCATACATACTTTTGATTCCATTCAGAAGCCTACCACCAACACCATATATTAATAACACCTGCCATAGAGCTTCCCTATTAATCATATCATACGCCTATTTGCAAATCCATAAAACCTAAATACAATTTATTCTTCTTCTCCCTCATTTTCTCAATCATAATAAAATAATAATAAAAACTCTCTAATACGTTAATTTCTCATTTTATCAATTCTTCTCACACCTAACAAACCCCTATGATTGTCCATCTGAACACAATGTACTTTAAATCTATACCTCTTATTTCAGGCCATAGTCTCACTACTATACATTAACACTGGTAACAACATACCCTCGTGTAAGACAATAGCGAAGTCAAGACTTAGTCCCTTTACATCCACCAATGATTTAATTGCACCACCCACCATCCTGCCATTCACAACTTTCCTACTACACACTGCATCATCAGTTCCCTTATCATACAGCATATATCCTAAATATTTGAGCTCAGACACTTGTTCCAGTTGTTCACCATCCAACATAACTTCAAAGCGAGGACTGTCCTCACTCACAACCATAACCACTATGTTTACTTTCAAACTCATCCTTTTACACACCCTACCAAATCCCTCTACCAATCCTCTCAAACTCTCTCTTCAGATTCACCACACAAAACCAATTCATCTGCATATAATAGGTAAGGCACCCTCCACTCTCTTCCATTCTCTATCATTCTAACACCATCTTACACCTATAATTCTTTCTTAAGTCCATCCATATACATTAAATAACCAAGGAAACAAAACACATCCCTGCCTCACTCCACTATTAATATTAAACCAATCATTTATCACCATTTATTCTTACACACGCTTCACTATCCTCATACATACTTTTGATTCCATTCAGAATCCTATCACCAAAACCACATATAACACCTGTCATAGAGCTTCCCTATTAATCCTATCATACACCTGTTGCAAATCCAGAAAACCTAAATACAATTTATACTTCTTATCCCTCATTTTCTCAATCAATTGTTTCAAGGTAAAGATTTGATTTACATGTCCTCTACCACTCCTAAACGCACCTTGTTCTTCACCAATCAGTCCTTCAGTCACTCGACGCACTCTTTCAACCAAAATACTGACATATATCTTCCTTACAACACTTAATAAACTAATTCCCCTATAATTCCTACAGTTACCCTTATATAAGGGTACTATTAATGCTCTCCTCCAATCCCTTGGAACTATACCCTCCATAAACGCTTTGTTACACAACTTCCAATTCCAATCAATCACAATCTCGCCTCCATTCTTTATCATTTCACCAGTAATTTCATCTATACCTGCAGATTTACCATTCTTCAACTTTCTCACTCTACCCATTACCTCCTCCTTACTAAATGACCTCATCCCAAAAATATCTATTCCTTCTTGCACCATCAAACCCACACACATTCACTATCACCTCTTCATTACTACCAATGTTATACAGATTTTCGAGGTGTTCCTTCCACACTCCCCTCACATCCATTTCATCACTTACAAAAGCACCATCCCTATTCATTATTCTAAGCAGGTTCCCCTTATTCTCATTCTTAACCTTTCACACCCTTCCTTCCATAAGAGCTTCCTATTCCCTTGTAAGCCCCTATTCATCCTCCTTCCAAACTGTTCATTTACCTCTTTTTTTCCTCCCATGTATGCACTTTTAATATTTCTTTTTTCCTCCTTATATAATTCCAAACATCTTTCTTTTGAAACTTCATTATTGGCTTTTAGTACATTCAACCACTCTTCTTTTTTACTTTTAACAGCTTGCATCACTTCTTCATTCCACCACTCACTGTTAACATTCTTACTTCCTACTTTAGAACATCCACATACTTCCTTTGCACTGCTAACAACTGCTTTCTTCATTTGCTCCCAGATTTGTTCAGTTTCAACTTGCCCACATTCAACTGATTTACTTGTGAGCGCTTTTAAATACTTATCCTTATTACCTTGTTCACTTAACTTCTCTCTTAATTCTACCTCCCTTATCACCTTCCTCTCCATCCAAGCCCCCACTAATTTATTTTACATAAAACAACATCATGATCCGATAATCCCATTCCTAACCCTATCACTGATTTAACATCCAACACATACTTCAACATCTCCTTATTCACCAACACAAAATCAAATCATACTTTTCACTTCGGCACCATCTCTACCTACACCAACTAGTATACTTATGAATACTCTTGTGTTTAAAGAAATTTAAACACTAGTATCTCTCTCCTCACAAATATCGTTCTCAGCTCTGTTTTGAAACCACCTGTTTATACCATCCCTTTTTGATCACCTATCCAGCCATTTTAGGTCACCCAACACAGTCAATCTAGCTCCTGCTCACCCCATCCAAACATCATTCAGATTATCCCAGAAGGTCACTTTCTTCAACATTATCCTCAGATGAACCATATGTCACAACCACACATACCTTTACCTTCTCAAACTTAAATTTAACCATTAGGATTCTAGTACTCACACACAAAGTCTGCCATAGCTCTGTACCACAAGTCACTCATCAGAATTGCAACTCTTTCTCTCCCTCTCTCATTCCTTTCCACACCAGCACACACCACCACTCATTTTCACTGTTTCCTTTCATCTTTGTTTCAGTGAGCAAATCAAATTTGCCCTTTCTAAATACATCCATCACCTCTCTCCTCTTCTCCAACATTTATTCCTCTGACATTCTATGTACCCATACGATTTATACATTTTCGCCGAAAGATAGAAGTCCGTTTAAGGTGATCATGGCCATCTCCGAGGCATGCATTAGTATTCCTGGCAAAAGATAAGTGGTAGTTGGCAGCCAACCCAACTACCATAATAATAATAATAATAATAATAATAATAATAATAATAATAATAATAATAATAATAATAATAATAATAATAATAATAATAATAATGAGAAAAGAAGGTACCCAAAACAAAAAATATATTTCTTGAATAAATCAAACAGTAAATGATAATAAATAGGTTTAATTGCAAATACATTTATTTTGCTACCTAGTTATTAGTACCGTAAACCTGCAAAGTTGTTTTTTTTTTAAGTCTAACAATGTTAGCAGAGAGCAACAATGAATTCAGAAAGTAATAAGAAAGGAGTTAAGGTCATAAACAGGAAAGGAAGGAAAAGAATAAAAAAAATTTGATGAATATAAAAATAAATCAAAAATTGTGGATATTATTAGAAGGAAGGAAGACGTAGCTCCTTGAATTAAAACTATAGGTTAAAAAAGGGTTGGGGAACCATTTTACGTGTGGTCACATTTAAAATTGCCACCCGAAGTGAGTCAATAAACGTGACAATTTTTTACAATAATATTGAATCTTTGGTAATATTCTTTTAATTAAACTAATAACTACCAGGGAATCTATTGCCATATTAAAAATATTTATTTCTTTATTTGATTATTTATTTAGCAATCTTTACAATATTTTAATGACTTCTCTGATTGCTTCTGTGGTACAACATTGTGATATATGGTTCCAACACGGAGGTTTTAAGTTTTAATTGGTCCTCCAGATGCTCATCTGTCATCTGATTTCTCAACGAATTCTTGATTTGTGTTAAGTATGAGAATGTTGATTCAAAACAGTATGTCGTTGAAAAGCATGAAATCAATCGGCGTGCATGCTCCTGAAGGTGAGGGTTTGCCACAGCCTCTTTCCAAATTTCAACAGGATTTTCTTTAATTTCAAACAAAGATTTTAGGATGTTATCTTCCGACAACAATAATCTCTACTTGTAACACTTCAAGTACCTTTGATAAATCAACTAAGTGAGAATGAAAAGTTAGTTTCGAGGTGATATCATGCTTTCACAATCAATCTTTCATTGTATTCATTGATTAAAGAATCTAAGATAGATTCGTATATCATAAAAGATTCATTATTATAGTTTCTGTTTTCATTAATTATTTTTGTTAACTGGGGAAAATGTAAGTTTTGACTGAGCAAGAAAATTTTTGAAAAACGATGATTTATTTCTAATTGCCAGATTTTTTGCCAAATATAATATAGATTTAGATAGGGCAAATCTACAGTGATAATATATTTCATCCATCATGAGTATATTCCAAAGCTGTCGATGACTTGTGGCATTTGCTCTAATATAATTCTCAATGCTCATAACTTTTTCAATCTGTCATTAAAAATGACAAATTTTGCACAGACAGAAAAGAAATTTGTGCATTTGGGTCTGCAAGTTCTCTTAAAATATGCAATAAATCCTTCGCTATCCCCAGTCATAGATGGAGCACCGTCTGTACAAACGCTCAATAAGTAAAATTTAATCTAATATCGCAACATTTTTGATTCATCCAAAGCTATCGAGTAATAAACATTTTCATTTTGAATTACTTTTTGAAATTGATGAGGTACATTGTGCACTAACTTATGCTGCTGATCTGTATTGGTTCTTCTTAAAAGGTACGCTTTTATATTTATCAGCTATATCTTCAGCAATGCAATCCTATATAAGTTCTGCATCACTAAATGGTTCACATTTTTTTCGAAGCAAATATGCTAATTTATAACTTGCCTCAGTCATAGTAGGCCTAACATTGAATGGAATAATTGGTTTTGTTTACGCTATCCTAATTTTAATTTATTCAGTGCAATCTTTCGAGCCTCATCCTATAAATTGTCATATTTATAGCCCTTATGAGTAACATAGTGCTGGTGTACATTGTGTTTCTATATTGTAGAAATTAAGGTATTACAGAACAAGCAATTCATTTTACCACTATTAAATAGCACAAAAAATTGTAATTCACATTCATCATTTAAAACTCTATTTACTTCTTGCACAGTTTTGTTTAACTCTTTTAGACATAATGGACTTGTAAATAAAAAAATAGGAGATAAATTATTGATGGTAACAAGGTCATCTAACTAATCGAAGAAAAAAGCACATATCGATAAGCAGATACACATGTGTATGTAACACACTGGGATTAAATTAGATTGACTGACACTGAAATACGAACGAAAAATTCCGGAAACACATAGTAAACAAATTGTGCAATTGGCGCAAAGGACACATTTCATGAAGATGCGTTAATATTTCTTATTTTTATTTTTATATGATTTTTTTAGTGTGAATGATTTATAAATTATTTTGTTCATTATTAACTATTAATTATTTTGTATGTTTTACAACAACTATATCCCATGTATTATTGTAACTAATTAGAATTTATGTTTCTTAAATAACTAAGATTTATCTCGATAAGATACACTTGATGGTCCAGAAAGCCACATGTGGTCTTAAGGCTGCATGTTCCCATCCAATGGCTTAAACTAACAGGAAAGGTATTTAAAGCAATAAGAGGTTTGAACTATGAGGAATTCTCTCTCATTGCTGATTCAAAAGGACAGAAGGGAATTATAGGATTTCAAAGAAACAGTGAGTAATCTCTCAAAATTGCGACCCTTGTAACTTGGAAACTAAAGTCAAAATTTTTTAAAATAATAATTTATAAAAATAATTTCATACAAGAGAATTGATGAAATTCATAACAAATTAATAAAACAATCTTTTAATTGTCTATTCTTACCAGACTTTTTTCTAATTGAGAAATTTGTTCAATATTTTGATCAGACTCCAAATATTCTTCCTTAAAACTCAATGGTTCATTTTTTATCTCAATCCCATCTTTGACATATATGTCTGTGTAAATTATTTCTTTCTGTGGAAAAGATAAATTTGTAAATGATAAGCTTAATTGTAATAACAACGTCAACAAACAATAATAATAATAATATTAATAATAATAATAATAATAATAATAATAATAATAATATATTCCTTACCGGAACTTCTTCCAACAATAAATCCTGTCCAAAGCTTTGACCATCGTTTCTTAAATCTTCTGAACTTTCTAAGAATTCATCTGTAATTTCAATCTCACTCTTAATATCCATAATAATCAATTCAAAATTTACTTTGTTAAAATATCTCAATGCGATTAAACCTTTCCTGCTTGATAAAACAATTCAAATTATACTAATCTTTATTTAATGGTCCTTAAATTTATCTAAATGATGAAGATAAAATATAGCCAATAAAAATGTAGGCATTATAGTAAAAAATGATTTGTTTTTTTTGCTTCATTGATTTATAATTTGCAAAAATGTGTAAAATATCTTTTCCCATTCTTCAATAAAAAAGAAAGAAAGAGAGAGAGAACTAAACTAGAGAGATTCTTTACATTTACTCAATTTGTAACAATCAATTGTACTTTTTTCTTCAACTCAGCAGATCTCTCTTTCTCCACAAAAAATTTAGACTAAAGACAGGACTACCAGAAGTTGGTAGAGAAAAAGGTTAGGTTAAGCTAGGTTAAAGACATGATCACCAGAAGTTGGTGGTATATATATATATATATAT
>JABUQX010072907.1:0-15000 GCA_015478945.1 Trachelipus rathkii
CTAGTTAACTACCACTAACACCCTCCTTTCTTCTAATGACCACAAATAAATCATATTCTCTCATTGAGCTTCTCAAACTACAAAACCCCAACACTTTTATCCTCATTTTCCATTTCTTCTGCATCCACACAGACCCTAAGGTAGTAGTCCTCCCCGAACATTTAATCTGAAATCTAACCTCTTATGCGCACATAGCAATTGGTTTGTGTGAGTCCCTTCCTGTGGATCGGAACGAAGTGATACAGAGCCAACGTGCTCCACCGCAGGAGTAACTAGCAGACTGGTTCTCTACTGCATATACTGTTGGACACCTCCTACGACTGATTCGCCCAGCAGGGCTCGGTGCCGGAGGTTCTCGGGGCGCCAACTGCGAAGTTAACCTCATTTAGGTCAAAACTAGCCGTCCTCTTGTAAAATGAGTCGCTCAGGAGGTGATTTCCGACTGTTATGTGGACATACCAATTCACGCATGTGGCTTCACATTCGGTATGAGAGAGACACCCATCCTGTCGTTTTCTTGTGTAATCTCTACTATCGCCCATATATTTGTAGGTTGCGACGCATCTCAGCCATCCGACTTCGGTTCTTCCTGACATATTTTACCATTTTTCGGAATCGCCTTGCTCATATTTGATCCGATTCACCCGTTTTGAAGTTTAGTGACAAAATTCTTGCGTTCCTCCTGACACGGTATAGACACCTCTCTTTTTGCGTGCAGTGGCTGTGCACCTGCAAAAAAAAATCCCACACCACACACATAACACGGTAACAAAAAAACCTGTAGCGCGCTCAAGACTTAGTCCCTTTTGTATTAATTAATCAGGTCACCTCCCTCACAGACTTTCACTCTACATCATCCGATCCATTTTCATCTAACATAAGCCTAAATATTTAAACTCAGGATCTGATTCAAGTGCTCCCCATTAACATAGATTCACACAGCTGTTGACTTTCCTCACCACTACCATTCACCCTTATTTCTCATCTACATTACTTTCAAACCCCCTTTACACACCCTGTCAACCCTTCAACCCTCTGTCTACCCTCGCTTCAACACAACAAATCATCAGTGTACAATAAGCAGGGCATCCCCACTCTCTTCATACTCCGTCAGTCTTTGCCATTCCTAGCATAAATAATTTAATCATCAATTCTTACACAAATTAAATAACAATGGAGGCAACACAACCCTTGCCTTGCTCCACTATTAATATTAAAACCTTCACTCTCCACTCTTATTCTTGTCACGCTTCACTACGTCATACATACTTTTGACATTCAAACCTACACCATACATTATCAGCACTGCACACAGTTTATATCTGTCATTACCCTCTAATCAATAAAACTAAATACAAATTCTTCTCTATTCTCAATTCATTTGTCAAGAGAAATATCGATCCTACCACTTCTAAAGACCTGTTCTTCAACAATCCCATCCTCTGCACGATATGCACTGCTTTAAACTTAAAATATCCTATGATTAGGACTAGACTATTTTCCCTGTAACTTCTACAGTTTCCCCTATCACCCTTATCCTTATATAGGGTACTTTTACTTCGCTTCTCCAGTCCTTTGGAACTACATCCTCTTAACAAAGTTGTAACAATTCTTATCAGTCAATCACAAGCTCGCTCACTTAAATTATTTCACAGTAATTCATCTTTCTATACTACAGATTACGATTCTTCGACTCTCAGCTCTCTTATTACCTCATCCCCAAAAATACTATTTCTTTAAACCATCAAACCTACACACATTTTACTTCACCTCTTCGTCTGTGCAATGTTTAATGCGATTTTCAATGGCCCTCCACACAGCTCAATTATATCTATTTAAACCGGATGTACATAAGTAATATGGTTTATGCAGCTCCACCCTTCGCAGTTTCGGACTTTGGCACATCATTTTAAAAAAATTTTTTTTTTTGATGGCTTCAGTTTTTCAAATTAATTCATACTTTGGCAACTTGTGAGTCGCCCCTGGAAAATAACCTTTTTTTAAGTTGATAATATTTCCCATGTTTTTTCAAGCTTTTTTTTTCTAAGTTATCACCTTATTAACTTCTTAGCGAAAACTTACATACAAGATACATATGGCCACAAATATATTAACATACATCTTCCCATAAAAAGACAGTTATGACCATATACCGTGTTTCTTTCATCTTGACATACTCCTGCGGATTTTTTTATTTTCTTCGTTATAAGCAACGGTATATGAATAAGCTTATTATTTTGTGTAATTACTTAGAAGCCGTAATGGCCAAATAATCTACTGTTTCTATTAAAAAGAAAAAAAAAAATATAAATTTCCTTTAATATAAATTCTGACACTATTAAGCTCATGCAACCTATTGTAGGCTTCTTACTCCCGTTTAAGTTCCAACTTTCTTTTTGTTTTTAACTTCCTCAATCCTATTTTAATTTCCTTATTTGAAAATATATGAGATTATTACCTTTAATAATCATGTTATTTTTCTCTTTCCCCCCCCCCCTCCCGCGGTTCAAAAATCCGTATATATAAATGATTATTTAACTTATTAAAACGATCTGTAAAAAACTTTACTGTATTAGCAAAGACATCAATATCCATAATTTGAAAAACAAGAGGTTGTTCTGGTGTATTAAGTGCAATCAACACTTGTAAGTATAGCGTACCAAAAATCTAACATCTAAAATATATAACACAACATGTTCTCATCTCCTCTACATTAATATAGCATACGATGTTATTCTTTCCAAAATGCCATGCTTGCTATTTCAGTATTTTTGACTTCACTCCTATCGTTACATTTCTTTTCTGAGCACTCCATATTATCCCTGATTCTTTGCTTCTTTATCCTCTCCAAAGTTTTTAAAATTTCATTTGAACATCATTTCTGTAACTACTATCAACAAGTAACCGATTACATATTTTCGCATTTTCAATAAAGCGCTTATTTAAAATTTTGAAATTAAAAGATTTCTCACATGTATTGTGGCTGCAATGGTGAAGCTTTGGTTAGTACAGGACTCGGGTCCTTATTGTCTTAAAATTTCTCTACTTTCACTGGAAATGGACTAGCCTAGGGTAAATTGCAGAGTGAGATGCTCGTCCTGCTGATTTTCTAAATTCTAAATAATACTCATTGTGGGGTAGGGGAGGTGTCTTGTATTCAGCTGTAAAACAAAGTTATTATTCACTCTACATAGGCAATTACAAACATGGTGACATGTAGTACTGTCTAGGAATGGTAGAATGCATTTTACACAATTCACAGACGTAAAAAAGCGCTAATAATATCACCCTCTATATAATTATAATAGAATAAATAATCAATAATTAATATAATAATAAAAATAAAATAATAATAAAATAATAATATAAATAAATAATACTAATTATTAAAAATGCAAAAAAATGATTCACTTAGCGCAACTATTTCGTTTCAATCTTAAAAGGAAATTGAATTTAAAACCCCGGAAATGTAGCCAAAAAAACCAGAATAAGAAACGACAGCAGGAAGAGAAACAGACACCAGAAGGACAAACAAGACAACAGTAAAGAGGAGAGAAGGACAGAAGAGAAAGGGAAAGAATGCAAAATATGACGGAAAAAGGAGAGAAAGCGGAGAGACGATGCCGAAGAAAATAAGCGAGAGGAGAAGAGAGGCGAGGAGGGAAAGAAAAGGATGAAGGAAGGGAGAACCAAGTTAGAAGAGACGAGTTGTAAAGCAAGGTACAAAGGAGAAAGAGAGAGAATAAAAGGATGGTGATAGGAGTTGGTGACACGGAATGAAGATAATTAGGAAGCGTGCAGGTCGATAAAGAGGGTGGGCATGGAATCAAAAGTATGTGACAGAGAGAGGTGAGAGAAAGGATCCCGAAGGGAGGGAAGATGTAAGCGTGAGGAGGAGAGAGGCGCCGGTTATGAAGGAAAGGTAGAAAAAAAGGGCCAGAAAAGGAGAAGAGAAAGCATGAAAATGCAAGCTTAGCCGACTTATGTACAAAAACTTGGTTTTGTGTATTGTATGAATCTGAAAGTGAGAGGATTGGTTTAAAGGAGGTTTGCAGGGTGTGCAAAAGGAGGGGTTGAAAATAATTATATAAAAGTGGGTGATAAGGAGACTCCAGCGCGTGAGAAGAAACGTTATCGCCTGCCGAACTGTACAAGTAGCCGTTTAAATATTTAGAATAATGTTGGATGAAAAACCCAAACAAAGATGCATACCGAAGTTTGCAAGTTAGAAATGGTAGGAAGGCGCCTGGTGCAATTAAATCAGTGTGAATGTGAAGGGACTAGGTCTTTGGTGAGTTAGGAATTTTGATTGAAGGAATGTTGTTACTTGTATTATTATTAGTGAAACTATGTTCTGGAATAAAAGGTATAGAATCTAAGTACAAAGTGTTCAGATGAACTACCTTAGGGGCGTGTAGTTGAGAAGACATTGATAAAATGAAGGAATGAACGTATATATTAGGGAGTTGTGTGGTAGTGAAAGAAAGCGTAAATGTGAATAAACGACAGAGTATTTAAGCATATGAGTCCTGACCCACCTCATCCACATCAAATGAAAGACAGAAGTAGGAAGTCAGTGGTTAAAGAGGATCTGATTATAGTGTGAGATGCCTGGGAATCAACCGGCTAGGAGAACAAGAAAAAAGTGGCATTGAGTCGCTCAAAGGGAATGCACCTAAAGGAGAGAATAGCGAGTTTGCAAGCAACCAAGGCGAGAAAGTAAGGTGACATAACGTTGTGAATGGCGGTGGTTTTGTGAGAGTATGGTTGTGTTCTTTACCCAGGAGATGGACCCCACATTCGAGAACCGCGGTCGGGTGTTGGGGGGTTCCGTCGCAGTCTCGTGAACTTCTAGGGTGGATTTTTCTGACTGCGAAGTGTTCTCACTTAAGGGTATTAAGTGACGGAAAAAGAGGGGAGGGGGGCTTTCTTTTCGGCTTGCATATCATATTCTTCTACACTTTTCTGTTCCGGTGTATGCGACGCACCGTCACCCCCAATCTGGGACTAGGAAGGAGATATGAATGATAAGTTGCAATTAATTATTATATTTATATTAAATTAGATGTACACAGCTACTTTTTTGAAAAAACCTCGACAAATGTTTAAAAACAAAACAAAATTAGTGTAAAAAAAAAAAGAATTACATAAAAATTTAAATTTGGGATTATCATAAATATCAAAGAAGTTTGTGCTCAAATTTAAAATCAGTTCCGTTTGGGTGGGAATTTTTTGATAATCCGAATGCAAAACTCTTACTAGTGTACTTACTGCAAGTCTTAGGTCCATTCTATGCAAGCGCTTGAAACGCGGCGCTTCTTACCTCCTTTGCAAACCCCAATTGAACTTTGCAAACCCCAATTCAATAGATCAATGAGTATGTTCAAATCGCTCATATAGATGGAACAATGTATTCATTGACTTATTCGACGTCAGAAGCGCCGCGTTTTAAGCGTTCGTATGTATAGAAAGGCCTTAAACATGGGGAAATGTCACTCTAAATTTAAGGGATTTTCTTTGCAAATTGAAATATATAAGAAAAAACAGAAATTTTAAAGAAACCGTTAATAACATTTAAGTTGGAGTTAATAACATTTAAGCTGAAAGTTAATAACCTTTAAGTTGGAGTTAATAACATTTAAGTTGGAGTTAATAACCTTTAAGTTGGAGTTAATAACCTTTAAGTTGGAGTTAATAACCTTTAAGTTGGAATTAATAACATTTAAGCTGAAAGTTAATAACCTTTAAGTTGGAGTTAATAACCTTTAAGTTGGAGTTAATAACTTTTAAGTTGGAGTTAATAACTTTTAAGTTGGAGTTAATAACCTTTAAGTTGGAGAGTTAATAACCTTTAAGTTGGAATTAATAACATTTAAGCTGAAAGTTAATAACCTTTAAGTTGGAGTTAATAACCTTTAAGTTGGAGTTAATAACTTTTAAGTTGGAGTTAATAACCTTTAAGTTGGAGTTAATAACTTTTAAGTTGGAGTTAATAACTTTTAAGTTGGAGTTAATAACCTTTAAGTTGGAGTTAATAACCTTTGCCCTTATAATATTGCATCAAGAAAGAATATACTATACAAGGGACTAAAGACAGAGATTAGGTGATCTCAAAATAAGTAAAACTACGGTAAATATTTTAATACATATTATATTCTTATCACTTACCAGGATTATCTTTTTTAGTATCAGCATCTACCTCCATACAGCCTATGCAATACTTCTCGCTTTGTCTATCTTCAAGTAATATACACTGTCAAGTGAAGAATAAAATCAACATTAGAAATGAAAAAATCATGTAACAATACACTGAAAATCATTCATTGTCTACAAACAATGAAAAATAAAATTAAGTCATATTTCAAATTCATTAAAATGAAACTAATTTTAGGGAATATTTGCATAAGGAAAATTATAACCATCTACTTAAGAGCTTTAAAATGACGTTAAAACCAAAATTCAAGCTTTATTAGTTAATGAGCTATGTTGATTTGAAATTAGGGTTAGGTTAAAAAATATCAAAAGTTAAAACTTTGTGACCTTATATTTCAGCAATCAAAAGTCAGTCACCTATAATTATAATTGGGGCATATCCATATTCTCATATAAGTCTACGTGTTTACCAATTTTCATTAAAATCGAAGATGGTCGGGTTCAAAAGTATCTATTTTTGGGTCGAGTTGATTTTGATTGATTAAAGATGGCCGTCTACAACAGCAGGGATAGGGCGACCGGAAAGGAAATCAAAAAAGGAAATACCAAAAGAGGTGTGTCAGACTCTATCAAAAATTTTCAATATTGGGATGTGTCCCAGTGTCCCAGCAAAAGATTCACCTAAATATTAAATAGCAGGACCAAAAGTTAGGGAAAAGGCCAAAAATCACTAGTCAGGCGTTACTTGAAAGGATTAGGATATTTCCAAACCCTACATTTTATGATCGATTCAAAAACTTTGAAAGCAACAAAAGTTAAAAGATAGGTTGAGAGTTTAGGTTAAATTTATTTTTTCGACACATAATAAGTGACCGCATGCTTTCATTAAAGCAGGAGGAGGAATTGATGATAGGCAGAAATGAAACAGTTTAGTTATATAAGGTGCAGTCTCACAAACAAATTTTGAGAATCACAAGAATATAATCAAGACTATACCCCCTCTGAGAATTAAACTCAAAAAGGGCAAAAATCACACCTTAAGAAGAAATTGCGATAGACATGAGGCATAAATGAGTTTGAAGAAAGGACAGAACTGTGATTGTTTAATGAGAAGTAGAGGCAAAAACTTCAGGGAAAAATTCAACCTGAGATGATAGATAGATAATGTGGAACCATTGGAAGAAACATCAAATTTAAAATTGATATTTTTAATAGTGTCATAGAGATTGGGAACAAGATGACTTACAAAGGTCTTACATCTTCTATGGAGAAAGAAGTATTTTGTATGATGCTGCTATGAAATATAAAAAAGCTGCAAGAGTTTAAGATGAGAGTAATTCTTGAAGGTACATCTCCTGCGTTGAACAATGCGAGAATCAACATCCAAATTTAGTCAGGGTTTGTGTTTAATAAGAGTACCCCGAGGAACCTACTCAAATCTATAATCATTCCCAAGAATTTCAACTAGGTACAACTAAAGGTCCAACCAAAATGCCAAAGACCAAGTGGTTGGAGGAACACAGAGGAGGAGAGAGCTTAACAGTATAAAGCAAAGGGTTGGAATATAGGAAAAGGTCCAATATGTTTGATTCATCTTCAATATGTTCTGCGGTAAGAGTTGAGAGCTGCACAAACCACTCAAGGTTGTCATGGGTAGAGAATTGGTGAGTGCGTTTACAGATGTATCTTGATAACTAGATGAGACCTACTGGTGACGTTCTACATTGAAATAAACTAGATTGATTCCTTATATATTATACATGTAAATATTTGCTAAATTGTAAAAAAAAAAATAGGAAAAAGAATAATTTCCAAAGAAAAACAAAAAACAAAAAAAAAAAAAAAAAACCTCAGATTATTTTAATCAATAAATTGTCAAAAAATGACAATCCATAAAAGTGAAAGTTTGAAGCCTCCCGAAAAACTGTCCGATAGCAATTTTGAATATAACTGGTAAAATTCTTTCAGTGATAGGGACAAATGGGTTTTCTGTCATCGTGTCAAAACACCGCATTTCAGCTATGAGATGAGGTCATGAAGAAGAGAGAGATGATGCCTTACAAGTGAAAATTAAAATTAAGAGACTTGCATATTTTGCAGAAATTAATGGAAATAGAAGAAGACTGTTTAAGTCATTAGCTAAAGTCGCACTAACCTCACTACCAGGGTCTACAAACATTTAAGCAATGACAGGGGAGGAGTATATGAGAGGGGATATCTTTGAATGAAATCCCCCACCACACAAACACTACAGTTTCGAGGCTATCTACATGAAAATATATTCATACTGTAAAGGTTGACCATTCCTAACGGATTTCATATACAAAACAATAGGTATCAGTAGTCAATTTACAATTTGTACTTACATCACAGAGGGGACATGTAGTGGCAAGCATTTTATAACCTTTCAGTAAATATTGGCCCATTAATGAAGAGATTTTATTATTCCTCTCTCTTCTTGCTTCAATCACTTTCTGCTCTGCTTCAGTTGGAGGTGTCCAACTTTCATCATCAAATTCGTCATTATCACTTGTATGTCCATTGAGATTCATTTTTATAATTTATATAAGCTAGATAAATAATAAAAGTTTAAATAAGCAAATAAATAATCCTGTGAAATATCTGAATAAAAAAAAATTAACATTAATTTTTACTCATAATAATTCAAAACCATATATTGTAATATATTACACTTTTACGAACACCTCATAGGTATTAGTTATCAGGTGAAATTATTTGAGGTATAAAACACAATATGGCTAATTCAACTTTTCAAAATGACATTTATATTTACAGATTGAAAAAAGATTTTGATTGAATTCAAAAGCATCTTAAATATTAAATATTTATAGTACAAGAAGACAAGGTTTATAGAGAGCACAAACAGAAAAGGGAATTAGCTATGTATATATATATTGAATAGAAAACTTACTGAAAAATTGTTTGAACCCTTCTTGCAGTTGAAATTAAATAGGGTCAATTAATTCATAAATGTAAACATTCTTTTTTGCTTGCCTATCACATAATGACACATATTGAAATGCATTTGTATCCACAATCTCCCTATCTATCCTACCAACAATATCTTCCACTCTGGCAGCTGGATAACATACTCTCATTTATATCCTTTTATCTATATTGCAAAAAAGTCTTATATGGGTCATTCCGCATCAAATCAACACAGGGTTTTAACCTCGCCATCTTCGATTTCCTTGAAATTTTCAACAATGGTTAACTTTATGAACACTATGAATAATCCCAAATTTCAGGAAAATATTTCAAACCATTTAGAAACTACAGGCATGTAAAGTTTGAGAAAAATCTTGGAAAATGTGAGACCAGAATATAGTCCAATTAAGATAGCAACTCTTCTAGTTAAGCTAGAACAATGAGAGTGGTATCAATAGTAGCATTTTTCAAGGTCTCTTCAATGATATATAACACAATATGGGTTATGAGGAAATTTTTTTTTTTCCAAATCAACATCAAATTTGAATTAAATTTTTTTTGTAGAATACATGATTAAAAATTTTCAAACAAATTAAGCAAATACCTTATACATACATATGTTAAATGTCTGGCAAAGTTTAGTTATAGGATGATGAGGGCTTCATTTTTTAAAATATTCATTACAAACCCTGGTTTTTTACAAAAATCCAAAATTTTGCCTAAACACCTCCTACCTTCTCCTTTATGAACTGATTTACGTAATAGCAAGATATAGAGAAATTATATACCAGTATATTATATATATATATATAATTATGATCATATATATATATATAGTGCTACATTTGTATATATATATATACTTACTATATATATATATTATTATATAAATATATATAATATACTATATATTATATATATAATATATTATATTATATAATATACTATATAATATATATATAATATATATTATATTAAATATATATATATACTATAATAATAATATATTAATACCATATATATATATATATATATATATATATATATATATATTGTGCTCATTTGTTTTACAAGAACGTGTATAAACACATTTACAAATGGAAAGTTGAAACATGTATTCAGTGTTTGTGTGGTACATATGAATGGTATTGTATAATCAAGGTCAGTCTGTTAGTGAAGTTAGTGCATGTGTTGATGTGATTTGCGTTTAAGTACAAACAGAGATCTTAAGCAGTATGGTATACCGGTACCATATAATTTACTATGATATTTATACACAGGTGTTTGCAATTTAGATATTAATTTCAACCTGTGAAATATTTCACTGCTATTATTTTTAATTTTGCTATGCTCTTTCTATTAATATATTATTAATTGTTATTTTATATATTTTCAGCATATATTACAATACAATATGAATTATAACATTAATATCTTTCTGCATTGATATTTAAGCATTTTATAAATTATAAATTTATAACATTATAAATATTCAACATGGAGAGTGGTACAACATTTGTAAGGGTGCAGTGTTTTAACCCAACAAAAAAGGCTAATCACTTTGTACGGGCCAGAAAGAAAGAAATTAAGAATGGTTATGAAATGGATGCATGACATAATTCCTGAAATGCCTCATGGAGCTTCAATCTGTGATAGTTGTAGAAAAGAACTTGCGGTTTTAAAAAATTGAAACACTGCCCAGACCTCTACTTCTCATTTTGATATTGATCATAACAATAGTTCAGATTCCTCAGACAAAGACCCTAGCTTTACATTGAAACCAGAAGTGGTTGAGGGGCTCAACATTTCTCCTCGAGAGTTAGGGGGAGTCTCCAATTGACAAAAAAATATTGTGTCAAAGTATTATTCTAAGTCTAAAGTAAAAAAGATTGACTCAGCTTGAAGCATAACATTTTTAGGGAAGCAGAAGACTCAGACAATAATGCTGAGGGTCTAGAACAGTCAGTTCTGAAAAAAAAATCTGAAAGTTCAATATTCAAATCATACAAATAATACAAAAAAGTTAATGATACTAACTTGCCAACCAGACACATGGTCCATACAAAAAATCATGAGAGAATTCAATGCACCAAATTTCTTGGTAAAGCAGTCCAGAAAATTACTAAAAGAAAAGGGCATTTTGGAAAGTCCTAATCCAAAACCAGGGAAGCATCTACCAGAGGATATAGCCAAACTGTTCGTTCATCTTATGAAAATGATGACATCAGCAGGGCAATTCCAGGTGTAAAAGATTGCATAACAGTAGTAGAATCAGATGGATAAAAAAAGAAAATTCAAAACATACTTATACTATGCAACTTTAAAAGAGGTTCACAGATTATTCAAAGAAAGGTTTCCCCAACATGAAAATTGGTTTCTCTAAATTTGCAGAGTTGAGGCCAAAACAATGTGTACTAGCTCGTCAAAATGGCACTCATGCTGTATATGTGTGTACAATTCACCAAAATGTCAAGTTGATGTTAGAGAATAGTAAGTTAGGAGTGCTAACAAATGGCGAATTAAAAACCTATAAACATCGTCTTGCAAAATGTTGTGCAATCCACCCTCAATAGCTTGCAATCTTGGTTACTATGATTTGTCCTAGTGAAGGTGCAATAAGTCAATTTCTAGAAAAGACGCTTGAAAACAATGCAATTGAAAAGGTAATGTTCCACCAATGGATTTCTGTTGATTGCTGCAACCTAGAGACCATTGAAAAATCATCACCAGAATTTATAGACTTATTGTGTAATAAGTTGTCACGTTTGGTGCAGCATAATTTCATTGCAAGGCAACAATCATCATTCATGAACAGCATAAAGGAAAACCTTCAAGAATTTGAATTTGCAATTAACAAATTTTTCAGAGAACTATTCCATAGTTGTGCAAGATGAAGCCCAGAGTTTCCACTGATCTAACGATCAAGTCACTAAATGGTTAGTGGTTAGAGCGACCGGTTACTGTTAACTCAGCAATGCATAGTCCAGTTTCGAATCCCGCTGATGGAGAGTAAAAATCTCCTTTGACTCATTCAGTTCAAATGGGGGCTGGCCTTTGAGTACTCAGCAATTATGGGATGAGAAAACCGGGAGCTTTAAAAACTATTCTTGAAGCGTTCTTTTTTGGGAGCGTGGATGGTTTAGTGGTTAGAGTGACCGGTTACTGTTAACTCAGCGACGCAGAGTCCAGTTTTGAATCCCGCTAATGGAGAGTAAAAATCTCCTTTCAGTTCCTTCAGTTCAGTTCAAATGGGGGCTGGCCTTTGAATACTCAGCAATTTTGGGATGAGAAAACCGGGAGCTTTAAAAACTATTCTTGAAGCGTTCTTTTTGGGGAGTGTGGATGGTCTAGTGGTTAGAGCGACCAGTTACTGTTAACTCAGAGACGCAGAGTCCAGTTTCGAATCCAGTTGATGGAGGGCAAAAATCTCCTTTGACTCATTCAGTTCAAATGGACACCTAAATTATGTCATAATTTCTGATTGTTTACAACATAACACTGTAGCTGTGTACACCTTTCAAAATAAGCTTATCAACTTTCTGACAACAAAATTCCAAAAGGTACCCAAAAATATTTTGTTATTATTCTGATGGATCTGCTGCACAATATAAAAACAAAAAGAAATTCTCCAACTTATGTTTTCATAAAAAGGATTTCAATGTTGAAGCTGAATGGCCTTTTTCAGCCACAGTACAAGGTAAAGGACCTTGTGATGGACTTGGTGGTGCAGTGAAAAGACTCACAGCATGAGCTAGTCTATTACGGCCTTATGAGCATCACACCTACTCAACTCTTTCTGTGAGTAGTTGAATATATCACATCAGTAAACTTTGCATATTCAACTCAAGAAGAGTATGTGAAATTAGAGTCCTTCTTGTGTGATTGTTTTAGGCAAGCATTAACTATTTGTGGTACACAGCAATTTCATGCTTTTCTACCAGTGAATTCAAGCACAAAAGATACATGTCAAATTGTTTTCAGAGGCTACCAATACCAGCAATTTTTTAAATTTGTGTGACACTATCACGGCAAAAACTCCATAGATGATATATCTAGATATATTACTGTAGTGTAAAATAACAATTGGTGGTTTGCCTATGTTCTGGAGAAAAATCAAGAACTTGATGAAATTTATGTAACATTTCTTGAACCATCTCGTCCTTCTCTTTCATTTGCTTATTCATGAAAGCCTGATGTATTATGGGTAGCTACCTATCATAGATGTTCTGTGTAAAGTGAATCCTAAAACCCTGGCTGGAAGGTTTCATGTGCTTTCAAAACCTTTTTAAAGCAGATAATGCTTTTTCAAACTACCAACAATGAAAACAGGAATTAAAAAGGCAAGTAGTAAAACAAAGTTTTAAAATAGTTTAAAAAGTGCAAATTAATATCACTAAATATTTTTCCTTGTAAGATGGGATTTTTCAAAGGATTAATTCTCACTTTGTTTTGATATATATATCATACATATTTTGAGTTATATAGTACTTAGAATATTCACAATAGTTTGCAAAGCTTGCATTTTAATCAAAATTCCAAATTTTTGTAAAACATTATTTTTTAATAAATATTTTAAAATATGAAGCCAACATCATCCCATAACTAAACTTTGTCAGACATTTAACATATGTATAAGGTATTTGCTTAATTTGTTTAGAAATTATTAATCATGTACGTGCTTCTACAAAAAAAATTTAATTCAAATTTTATGTAGATTTTAAAACATAAATTTTAACCCATATTATGTTATATATATATCATTGAAAAGACCTTGAAAAATGCTACACAATAACACCACTCTCATTGCTCTGGCTTAACTAGAAGAGTTGCTATCTTAATTTAAATATATGCTGGTCTCATATTTTTCAAGATTTTTCTCAAACTTTACATGGCCGTAGTTTGGAAATGATTTGAAATATTTTCCTAAAATTTGGTATTACTCATAGTCTCCATAAAGCTAAGCATTGTTGAAAATTTGATGGAAATCCGAGATGGTGAGGTAAAATTTTCATTATAATTATGTGGATTTGATGCGGAATGACCCTTATCTAGATATCATATTTGAGATTCTCTAATTAGTAATTCCTTTGCCTTCTCTTAAGGAAGCTGGATATAGCAAATGGTCCCATTATATCCCTCCCCATGGAAACCTGATCTTTATTTAGCTTAAGAGAAGATAATTTAAATGTCAAATATTCCTAGGATCATTTTGGATGATTCAAGTGTAGATTTAGGCAGCTCAGCCTGACCAATTTCAGTAATTATAAAGAAAACTTTATCATCGAGAGGTGTGGCATTGGAGGCAATATTTGAATTTACAGGTGCAGGTACCTCTTGGTCTTTGCAAGCAGGGGAGAGGAGTGAACCTATTTGAGTGTTATTACTTTCTATAGTAAAAGTAGCACCAACCTTTGCAGCATATGAAGGTTAAGATGATGAGTCAGCAGGTGGTGATGGGACTACTATCTGGATAAAGAGGAGTCTAGAAATGTCAAAAGTACTGAGACAATCAGTTTTTATTCTGACTATCAGATTCTCTAGCAAAATGCAAAAATCTCTTGAGTAAGAAGGCTGCAATTCTTTGCAAGAAACAATCCTTGTACAGTCATTAGTATTATGTGCCTCAGCACAAAAACCACAAACCACTAATCCACCACAATTTTTATTACCATCGCCAAATTTTTGGCACTGAAAGAATCAAGGGAGGGGGTTAAACAAAAATCCACAGAAAAGATGATTCTTCAATACAGTATTGACAAACATTAAAATTAAGATACTGGTAGGTGAT
Organism: Trachelipus rathkii; assembly: GCA_015478945.1. Lineage (NCBI taxonomy): Eukaryota > Metazoa > Arthropoda > Malacostraca > Isopoda > Trachelipodidae > Trachelipus > Trachelipus rathkii. The sequence continues at coordinate 14,891 of JABUQX010072907.1, forward strand.
TACTCCCCCCCTCCCTTTCATAATAAAATGAACATGCACATTTTTTTCAGATTTTAAATAAAGAAATTCTTCACTTAAGGCAGAAAGTTCTGGGGCAAAACTAAATCCTT
>JABUQX010072907.1:17500-20000 GCA_015478945.1 Trachelipus rathkii
ATGAAAATTGTTCTTAACTATAGACCGCAACTTCTCTTGTATGATCATCTGACCTGCCCTCCTTCCTCTTCCTGAGTCAGATAGATATTAGATAGTCAGATTTACAGCCCTGTACTAGTCATTTTTATGGCCCTACGGCAAGCATTTTGTACGGCCCTGCACTAAGCATTTTAACTGCCCTGTATTAAGCATTTTACCGCCCTGCACTAAGCATTTATAGGTGCCCTTCACTAAGCATTTTAAATGCCCTGCACTAAACATATATAACTGCCCTTTCGTAAGCATTTTTAGTGCCCTGTATTAAGCATTTTTACGGCCCTGTACTAAGCATTTTAACTGCCCTGCACTAATGTAGGGATGTCGCAAGAGGACCGATATATATCGATATTGATATTATTTTCGATAGTATCGAAAAAATATCGATTATATTTTTTCAGCCGATATATCGATATATTGATATATTTTCAGTATCGAATCAACGATATTTTTTTTTTTACTTTGAGCATTTTTCTTTTTTCATAAAATAACATTTAAGCAAAATGTGTGTATTTTTCAGGCGCGTTTGGATGATGGGTACATTGTGTCTGACTCAGGAGTAATAGGGAAGGAGGTCAGATAATTATACAAGAGAAGAATTAGTATACAAGGGGAAAAACAATTTTCATGAAATATACCTATATTGCGTATTTTACATTTCAAATTAGATATTTATAAAAAGTAATGAAAACATCCTATATAATACAGAACAATATACTAGTTTTGATATTAAGGTTAAACCTTTAATTAAATTTTAATTTAAGGCGTTTTCGATTTTGCACTTTTGCTAACGAAATTTAGGAAAATGCTAAAAAGTCGTTCGTTTATGTCAATTTTAGCACAAATTTAGTTAAAATGCTAACGAAAATCATTGTTAAAATTTTCCTAAATTCTGTTAGGTTGCTCTTTCCCGTGCTTACCGAATTTTAGGAAATGCTAACGAAACAATGTTAAACAAATAAGATTGCGGCGTAGTAGTTCGTTGATTTGATGAATGTTTCATTCAATGAAAATTAGCTTTAAATTCTAATTTCTTCCAAATCGATAAAACTCCATCACACACAATAGTTGATCAATTATTTGTTAATTAAAACCATTTGTTTTTTTTTTTATTCTATTGTTTATCCAAAACCACGTGCTCCATGACAAGCGTATCAAAATCTTGTAACAATCGGTCGAATAGGACGAAACTTCGTTTTAAAATTGGATTAGCATTTCTTATCCAGCGTTATATCCAAATGCAAAAACGAAAACGGCTTTAATCTGAAATTAGAAATGTTTACGTTTATATGTGAAGATTTTCCACTTTACTCGAAGTTTTATTCCATATGTAAAATCACCTCCACTGCTAATTCAGGGCCATAGAAAATCGTTACTTTAAAAGTTATATATATATATATATATATATATATATATATATATATATATATATATATATATATATATATATATAATACTATATATATAATATATACTATATATATATATATATATATAAATGTTATATATATATATATATATATAATAACTTTGCATGTCCTTAGTTAAAGTTACTTAACGGATACACGCTAATAGGGTAAATTAGTAAATGTAGGTATATCAAACAAAAGTACAAATAAAAATAAACATTTATAGAGATGAAGCTAAAAACTTTTAAAAGTAATTAAATTTTTTTTGGTGTGTATCATCTGCCGAACTACTTTCTGACTACGTGAGGGATACGGTCATAAATTTGGGGGAATGGGCGGAGCCAAGTGTCTTTCACCAAAAGTTTACCCTATAGGGTAAACTTTGTTTCACCCTTAAATCTGCCCCTTCCCCCAAATTTCACCGACATCCGCATTACATTCCCCCAATATTTTCTTTTCAATCTTTTAAGAAAAATTATATGGGCAACTAAACCTTTTTATATACGTTATGGAAAATAAAATAAAAATAAGATTGTATTTTTTTTCAAATATTATTTGTATTTTATCAGACATGGTCTAGAAAACGTAGTGATTTTAAAGTTAGAGTAAACATTAGTATAGACGTTCTAGGGGTGAAATTATTTTTTTTTCTTAGAAGTCACCTGACCTGAACTGAACTGACCTGACCTGACTTGACCTAACCTAACCTCATTTGACCCCTAGAACATAGAAAAAAAATAGAAAAAATATAATTTCACCCCTAGAACATCTATTTATGTATCATAGAGGCTATACCTGTGAAATTTTTTTTGATCCGACCTCCCGTTCCGTGTAGCCGTTAAGTACCTTTGTCCTAGGACAAAGTGACTTAACGGCTACACGGAACGGGAGGTCGGATCAAAAAAAAAATTTTCACAGATATCCCAACAAAAAATTTTCATTGGTTCCTATTACATTTCCTATTGGCTCCAATAGGACCAATGAACTTATTTCCAGTAGGAAGTGACGCCTATATGAACCAATGAAAAAACCCATATTAAACCCATCGTATCCGA
>JABUQX010072907.1:25000-45273 GCA_015478945.1 Trachelipus rathkii
CGGATTGGAGTAAACCCCGGGGGTCTAGGCTTCACTCCTCCCCCACGCTGTACCCCTAGTTCCATATTATTCCTCCTTATATTCCGTATTATTTAAGAAAACTGAAGCCTAAAATGCATTAGTGGCCTAAAAATAAAACATTTTCAAAAAAATAAACTTTTATTGTCAGCAAATATCAACAATTTCTTTACCTACATCATCATTAACAATTTCTTTATCTGCATTTTTATCTTCAACATTTTTATTAAATTTTTCTAATAAAGATTTATCTAAATTAGTATTCGATTCGGTGGTTTTATTGCGCGAACTCTCTAACCGAGAAGGCATATTCATATATAGTTCTATGACGCCTTCCAGATGTATCGCTATTTCAGAAACCTCCAATTCCATCTCTACCTATAAAATAAGAGGTAATATAAATTAACATGAAAAAGATTATCCGCAACACAATTTGAATATTAGCAAATGAAAATTATTACATAAACCAAAGAAACCCCATGACAGATAAAGACGAAAGAATTAGAGGAAAATGGGAAGAAAATACATCTTGAAACAGAAAATTAAAAAGCCAAATCCTAAATGATATTCTGATGTTGGATTGAATCGCTTTCTTCAGATTTACTCGACTCCAAGATAAAAGCATAGTAAATTTTATTAACTAATACAGCAGAATGATTTGTTAGTATACATAGTTTATTAAAAAAAAATGTAAAATATTTGAATTTTAAAACATTAATTATATTTATAACATATACAGAATAGTAACACGTTAATTCAAGTCCAACACGGACCTATCCAAAATGGAAAATAATGTAATTAATAATGATAAAATTATCAAAGTAAGAATGACTCGTGTAAATATTAATTCTAATCTAAATGCCATAATAATATATAACACCATGATTATGAAGGACAGGAGTCACAACACCCCATAACCATTGATTTACAACATAAATGTCTCTTCCTTCCATTAATGGAAATTTTTAAATATCAAAACTAAATTCCTTTTTTAATAAAGGAAACGTGAAAATAAAAAGAAGAACAAATTACAAACCTCTTCATTTAATCTCCTAAAAAGATCAAATAACTTCGAATCGCCAAGAGAATTTCCATATATATCTGAAAGATGATAAAAGTTGAAAATAAATAATCAAAGATGATAAAGTTGAAAATAAAACAAACACATACATAAATTATAGATTGATAAATTAAATAATATAAGTAACATTGTATTATAATGATATATATCTGCAGGAAGTAAACTAATATTTGAAACAAAGCATTTTCTTATTCATCACATCTTTCCTATTCAGGGCTGCGGAGCGGGCTGCGGGGCCGGCTCCGGCTCCGTCATTTTAAAATACCCGCTCCGATTCCGGTGAAACAATTTTGATATTTCCCAGCTTAGGCTCTGAACCCCCTTTATTTAAATAGGAAAAAATTTTTTTTGCCGGACTCCACCCAAAACCATAGGGTAAAGCGCCTCCGGCTCTGCAGCACTGCTCCTACCGGAAGGGGGATTAAATATTTAGCTACCAAAAATATTAGAAATAGGGCATGAAAGAAATGAATAACTTACCAAGTAATACATTTATAACTTCTAATAAGATAGGTTGAAAAAGTGGATTTCTAAAATATTTCATCAAGAACCTAAATAATGGCATTAAACCCTTAATTTCTCGACCAGCCAAAGCAGTTGCAAGTCCTCCTCTCCTGAAAAGCAAAAAAACAAATATTATGAAGAAAAATTAACCATATCCACCAACTCCAATCCTTTTGAACTTATCCAACTTGTAAGATGTTCAAATCACTTACACCAAGTAACCTAAAAAATGGACTTCTTTTTACCTTTTCTACTTTCTCATCATCCATTTCTTTATATGCAGTGTTTGTTTCCTGCTCCTTTTACATTGCATTCCACCATCTCAACGTAACATAATCTCCAGTCTCCACTTACTTTCTACCCCATGTTTATTTCTAAGTTATACTATAAACATTTCAAATCACTAACTTTTTGTTTCTAAACATATATTTCATTTCTAAAAAAAAACTTATTTTCAACATCTTTTAATTCCAATTTAGATCATTATATTAGTTCGTAACTTTCTCTAAATGAAAATAAAATTCACATTTCTTTAAAAAGAGTTCAAATTCTCGTCAGTTATAATGTTAAAAACGCTTCCTTCATTTCAAATCACTCCTTAAACCTAAAACATACTTTCACATCCCAAACTCAAAATTGAATCAAACTTACCTTATCAACTCTCTCATGATAGCCACTGTAATATGCGGAGTCTTATTTACAACACCATACTGAAGAACACTATCTAGAGCCTTGGTAAATTGGAACCTTGCTAACTGTTGATCATAAGATGCTAACTTTGGTCTTTCAATGTGCGTAACAAGCTGAAAATAAAAAATAAGCTATTAAATAACACACACAAGTTTATTATGCACAAAAACGACAGCCTAAACTCAGCACTAACATGTCATAGAAGAGCCACTAACCACAATATTAATACCAACAACATTAAAATTATCCGAAACAGCAGTCATATTCATCAACAAAAGATTTTGGAATCCTTTTGTATTTATAACAGTAAGAATTATAATAAACAAGCTGGGGAGGTGAAAATAGATTTTGTTCAGAATGAGTACCTAAAAACCTCAAAATATTTCAACAATACGCTAAAGAAAATAGAAAACCAACGGGAACAAATTTCACATGAAAGATAAAAAAAATTTTTTTTAGTCTTTTGCCTGAAGAGGTCCCGCGTGCCGGGACGAAAGCTTGCATTATGTATCTAATTTTAAAGTTTTAAAATATTCTACTAAATAATGTTTTTGTGCATATTAAACTTGTGTGTTAAAAATTTATAAATAAATAATAAAAAATCCAAGGGCTTTCTAGCAATATAAAAATAACACTACGCCAAAGTAGTTCTTAAATATATATATATATATATATATATATATAATATAATAATATATATATATATATTATATATATATATATATATTATATATATATATATATAATAATTATATAATATATATATATATATATATATATATATACATATAATGTTCTTTCTTTTACATATATATATATATATATATATATATATATATATTTTAATATATATAATATTATTATATATATATATATAATATTATATAATATATATATATATTATAAATATATATATAATATATATATAGTTATATATATATATATATATAATATATATATATATATTATATATATATATATATATATTATAATACGTATATATATATATATATATATATATATATATATATATTATATATATATAATATATATATATATATTATATTATATATATATAATATATATATATATATATATATATATAATATATATATATTATATATATTATTACAGTACTACTCTATATATATATATAATATATATATATAATATATATATATATATATATATTCTTCTTCTCTTCATCTTCCTCTTTGCCCCAAGATTGGGGGTAAGGTTCTGTACAAGCATCGGAAAAGAAAAAGCAGTAGGAAACCATGACAAAACGTCGAAAAGAAAGCCCAGCCTTACCGCCCCCAAATCTGTACATTAATTAGTGAGAGTTCGTCACAGACAGAAAATCCACCTAGAGCTTCATGGGACCGCGACGGACCCTCACTATGGTAATCGTCAATGTAAGGGTTCATCCCTTGGCCCAGGTGGGCCACAACCATGCCCCCATACAAAAACCCCGCCATTCTCTCCTATCATGCACCTTATTCTCCGCCTCTTGCCAAACTCACATTCTCTCCTTTCAGACATCGTTCACCGAATCAATCACTTTCTCATTCGGATTCCCACCGGTCGGTTACCAACACAATCTCACTATACATCCGCTTTAAACCAACCGACTTTCCATTCATCTTTTCCACAGACCAAACCATCTCAACATACTTTCATTTATTCTCTCACATTTACCCCTTTTCCTTCACACCACAATCTCTCTAATCTTCATTCCTCCAATTTTTATTAATTCTTACTCACACTAGCATGCCCGTAAGATTGTCCATCTGAACACCATTGAACTTTAGATCTACTACTTCTTATTCCAGAACATAGTCTCACTACCATACATACACAGGTAACAACATACCCTCATGTAAAGGCTCTAGCGCACTCAAGAACTTAAGTCCCTTTACATTCACCACGATTTAATTGCATCGCAGCAACCTTCTGCCATTCACAATTTCCCTACTACACTCTGCATCATCCGTTCCCTTCTCATCCAACACATACCCTAAATATTTAAACTCAGACACTTCTCCAGCTGCTCACCATCTAACATAACTTCCACTGAGGACTGTCCTCACTCACAACCATAACCTTACTCTTATCTACGGGTTTACTTTCAAACCCTCCTTTTACACACCGTGCCAAATCTCTGCTACCAATCCTCTCAAACTCTCTTCAGATTCGCCACACCAAAACCAAAATCATCCGCATATATAGGTAGGGCACCCTCCACTCATCTCATTCTCCATCATTCTAAAACACCATTTCCTGCCATCCCAACCTCGAATTCTTTCATAACCCCATCATATACAAATTAATTAACCAGGAGACATAACCAACCCTGTTTACTCCGCTTTAATCCTACTACCCAAATCACACATTGACACATTATTCTTACACACGCTTCACTGCTCGTCATACATACTTTTGATTCCATTCAGAACCCTACACCAACACCATATATCGCTTAACACCTGCCATAACGCTTCCTATTAACTCTATCTACGCCTGTTGCAAATCCTGAAAACCTAATATCAATTTATTCTTTTCTCCCTCATTTTCTCAATCATTTGTTTCAATGTAACGATTTGATCCACACACATCCTCTACACTCCTAAACGCACCTTGTTTCCTTCACCAATCAGTCCTTCAGTCACTCGACGCACTCTTTCCGACCAAAATACCAGCATATACCTTTCCTATACCACACTCAATAAACTTATTCCCCTAAAATTTCTTACAGTTCCCCTTTTCTCCCTACCCTTATACTTAAGGTACTATTACTCCGAGCTCTCACTTCCAATCACTTGGAAACTATACCCTCTATAAACGCTTATTACACCACTTCCCAAAATCCAATCAACTACCATCTCGCCTCCGTTCTTGATCATTTCACCAGTAACTTTCATCTATACATGCAGATTTAACATTCTCAACTTTCTCACTCTACCCTTACCTCCTCCTTACTAATCCTTCCCCAAAATACTATTCCTTCTTGCACCATCAAACCCACACACATTCACTATCCCTCTTCATTACTGCCAATTTATGCAGATTTTCGAATGTTCTTTCCACACTCCCTCTCACATCCAATTCATCAGTTACAAAAGCACATCCCTTATTCATTATTCTAAGCCGATTCCCCTTATTCTCATTCTTAACCTTTCGCGCTTCTTCCAGAAGAGCTTCTATTCCTTGTATGTCCGCATTCATCCTCCTCCAAACTGTTCATTTACCCTCTGTTTTCTCCTACGTATACACTTTTAGTATTTTTTTTTCCTCCTTATAAATTCCAAGCATCTTTCTTTTGAGTCTTTCATCATTTGCTTTTTAGTACATTCAACCACGTTCTTTTTTTACCTTTAACCGCTTTCCATCACCTCTTTATTCCACCATTCGCTGTTAACATTCTTACTTCCCACTTTAGCCACATCCACACACTTCCTTGCACTACTAACAATTGTTTCCTTCATTTGCCCCCAGATTTTTGTTCAGTATCAACTTTTTCACATTCAACCGTTTTACTAGCGAGCGCTCTAACATACTTATCCTTTATTGTCCTTGCTCACTTAACTTCTCACTCTTAATTTTAACCTCTTCCTTTCTTCCTAATCACCTTCCTCTCCATCCAAGCCCCCCTAACTTAATTTTACATAGAACATAATGATCCGTAAATCCCATTCCTAAACCCTAACTGATTTAACATCCAACACATACTTCAACATCTCCTTCTTCACTCAACACTAAATCAATCATACTTTTCCCCTTCGATACCAATCTCTACCTACACCAACTCTAATATAACTTATGGATACTCTTGTGTTTCAAGAAAGTATTACTTACACCTACCTCTCTCTTCACAGAAATCCAATCACCTTCCTTACCATTCTCATTTTCTCCGCCACCACGCCAAACCACCATGTTTATCCATCCCTTTTTGATCAACCTATCCAACGCATTCAGGTCCCCCAACTATCAACTGAAGCTCCTACTCACCCATCCAGAACATCATTCAGATTATCCAAAAAATCGTACTCTCTTTCAACGTTTCCCTCAGATGGACAATACGTCACAACCACACATACCTTGCTTTTCAAACTTAAATTTTATCATTAGAATTCTAGTACTCACACAATCAAAGTCTACCATAGCTTTGTACAGGTCACTCATCAAATTGCAACTCCTTCTCTTCTCTGTCATTCATTTCCACACAGCCATCACACTTCACATCAACACTCAGTTTAACGGTTTCCTTTCAAATTTTGTTTCAGTCACGCGAGCAAATCAAATTTACCCTTCCTTAAATACATCATCACCTCTCTCCTTTCTTCCAACATTTTTCCTCTGACATTCCATGTACCCATACGATTTGATACAATTTCGCGAAAGATAGAGGCGTTTACGGCGACACGACCTTCTCCGAGGCTGCATTAGCATTCCCGGCAAGAGATAGATGGTAGTAGGCAGCCACCAAGACTATCTCGTCCCTTAGTCGGCTCCTACGACATGCAGGACATACGATGTGGGCAATTCTTTCTCCCCACAACAGGGATATAAGTAGTAGGGATGTCTGTAAAGTGTTATTTAGAAGAGGGGGTGAGGATGTTAAGTATGTGTATATGATATGTGGATAAATGGTGGTTAGTAATATGTTGCCTGGAGGAAGAGTGTGTAAAGAATATGAACGCAAAAGAGAAGACGCACCATTAAAAATGGGAGGTAATTTCATCGCTTCGAGTATGCGTGTACTCTTCCTCTATAAAATTTATCGCTGCACGTACTATATATATATATATATATATATATATAGAAATATAATTATATATTATATATATATATAATATATATATATATATATATATATATATATATATATATATATATATATATATATATATTATACTATATAATTCAAGAGCTGGGCGTTGCGCCACCAAGTTGCGCCTATGCGCCTATTGCGCACTATCAATTCGTAAGGCGCAAAGGCGCAATAGGCGCAACAATTTTTTAAAAAGAGCGGACAAGCAAACGCACAGCCAATTCTTTGCGCCTATAGCCGTGCCTATGAACAGGAACAAGCATTTTTTTTTACCCTTAAAAGTTAAAACTTAGAAGCATTTGGCAAACTTGTATCATTCTAAAAAACCAGTGTAAAATATATATATAATATTATATATATATAATATATATATATATATATATATATATATATATATATAATTTATATATATATATATATATATATATATAGAATATATATATATATATATATATATATATATAATATAATTATTATTATTATCTATAACTGGTTCAGTAGTTCTTAACTACAAATAAATTGGCAACTATGGCTCTGAAGATTTTTAACTTCTGCAGCGCTCGAGCTGAACCTCCTGGGGGAAAACATGGATCACAAGGACATGGAGGAGGAAAAGGACGTGTAGATATTAGTTTACGTTGTGTTTTAATTACAAAAATTAATAAGTGTGTTTTTTCCTTCCTTATAAAAGCATGCTTTTTATTATCGCACTAAAGTTTACTTTGCAAATAACAATTTAGCGAACATCCACCAGCCGGCGAAAAGTCGTAGGGCGCAAAGGCGCATAGGCGCTAGGCGCTTGATGTAACCAAAAATATAGGCGCATAGGCGCTAAGCGCACAAGGTCCGGCGGCATAAGCCGCAGGCGCACTCAAAAAAATTATAGGCGCGCCCAGCTCTGATAATATATATATCTAATATATATATATATATATATTATATATATATATATATATATATATAATATATATATATATAAATATATATATATATATATATATATAATATATATATATATATATATATATATATATAATATATACATACATTACATACATACATAACATACTTCCCATCCAAGTTTTTTTTTTTTTTACAGTTGTCACCACCCCTCACGGGCAGAGCCCTATTCAAGGAGGGGGTGTTACACGCCTCAGAATCGAACTACTAACGCAAATTACGCAGATGAGCCACAGACGCAGGCTTTGAAGTGGGGGAGATTAAAATCAGCAGGAAACACAGAAGATGGAAGTGAATTCCACAGAACAGAGGTGGCAGGAAAGAAGGAAGCATAGCAGCGGCGAATTAGTCTGGAGTTACCAATATCAACACAAAACTCATGTGGCGACACAGCACCTCTTGTGCTGCGAGGGCGACGTAAAGGTGGTGGTACGCGAGTGATAAGTTCCTCGAGCACCTGCCACTCAGGTTACTATAGAAAGAGATAAAGCACCAACATCGCGCGCAAAGATAGAGGGGTTCAAGTGGAACTGGAAAGTATGGGACATTTATAAGACTTTTGGCCTTTGCCTCGATCCTAAAGCCGGGTGAAACCAGAGCCCCCCCAGATATGAAGAGCAGTACTCATACAAGGCCGGATGAGCACTTGGTAAATAGCTGGAGCAACTGAGAGAGGAAAAGTCTCGCAGTCTACAGAACTCCCAGTTTCTTTGAGGCGAACGCCCTAGCCCATTGTGATGTGAAGGGTTTCAGACATTTTTTGTTTATGTTAAGGCCCAAGGATGTTTATATTGTTGTCACAGGAGAGACGAGAGAACCGTCGAAGAGAGATAGGAAAGTTGAAGGTGTCTTAGAGAGGGAAGTATTTGTAGAAGTTGGAGTTTTTAAAGAATTGAATTTCACAAGGTTCAGACGACCCCACCCGGAATTCTATCCAGAATCAGCGAGAATAGAATCGGAAAGATTAAGACGAGAGGCAATTCTAGAAGTAAAAAAGGAGCAGCATTGAAATGAGTTGAAGAATGAAAGGCCGAGTCATCGGCATATGAGTGAATAAGTTAGATGTGCAGGTGAGAAGATCATTAATGAAAAGTGGAAAATAAAGTAGGAGATAAACAGAATGAGGAACACCACTATTAACAGAAAAGGAAGAAGAAGTCGCCCCATCAACAACAGCCTTTGATATTTGAGCGCGATTTGAACGAAAACTAGACATAAGTAAGGAAAAGAGACGGAGGAAACTCAAAGGGGAGGGGAGCTTTGGAGAGCAGTGACGCGTGCCATACCCGGTCCCAAATGCTTTGGATATGTTAAGCGCCACCACGCAAGTCTCCCCGTTGTTCCTAAGGGCGGAAAACCATAAATCAGAAAGATAGGAAAGTATATCGCCAAGTAGACCTCGAGCGCCGAAGCCGTACTGGCGATCCGGAAGGAAGTGAATGAGATTCCAAGATGATCAGAAATGGAGCTTGAGGAAAGAGTTTCAAAGATCTTGATAGAACTACAAGTAAGAGCTATAAGGGCGACTAGTTCGAAGAATCAGAGCCGGGCTTCCTTTTTTTCGGAATAGGTTTGGACATGTGCGTGCTCTTCCAACACTGAGGAAAGTGTTAGTATTGAGACATAGAGAATATACTTGAACGAGGGGCGGGGATAGCACGGAACCACACTCCCTCAAAACTCGGGGAGGAAAGCCATCCGGTCCACCCGCCTTCCTAAAGTTCGTAGATTTCAGGAGCCCATGCACGCGATCGAATGTAATCACAGGCACAGGCATAGGACACCTGAGAGAGAAGGAGGAGGATGAGGAATGCCAGAATCGTCCAGGGTTAGTTAGAGGAAAATAGGAAGGCCCGAAGAGATTGGCCTTTTCCAGTTGGGAGAATTAGCAAACAGAACCATCAGAGCGTATAAGAGGAGGAAAGACAGATTACAGAAGTTGTTAGAGATGTTATTTGGCAAGAGGCCAAAAGATCTGGTCAGTAGGGAGACCAAGGAGGTTAGCGACTTTCGTTTAATGAAGCCCCGCTTTGCTCGTCAAGAGTATCCCTGCAACGATTTCTAGCAGAATGGAATTAGCAAGAGTGATAGGGAACGAGAATTTTTTTCCCACTCCGATACCGCCTGTTCTAGCCCTGAATGGCCAGAGAAAAAGCACGATCGAACCATGGATTAAATGAGGAGAGAAAGATTTTAGTCGAAGAAGGAAAGAACCTGTCATAACCATCAACGATTCAGCTCCTACCTTATCGGCAGAAGTCGAAGCGTCACCAGAAACAAAGCAGTCATTCCAATTATAATGTCAGCGTAGAAGCAACGCAATCCCCCCCAATCGGGCCCGATTCAAAGTGCCAGAAAAACGCGTAGGGCAGGATATGGAGCTGTTGGAGAGAAAGTTTAAAATTAAGAGATTAGGTTGTGGTCAGATTTAACCGATAGGAGCGAAAGTGGTGTATTTAAGAGAGAAGGACTAGTGGGTGAAACATAGGTCAAGTGTGTCAAGATTGGTTAGGACGATCCGGATGTGTGTGGGTTCTTTAATTAGTTGCTCCAGGATCGTTGAGAATGCTGAACGATTCGGCCTCCTCCCCACCATAAATCGGTATGAGAGGACCCCAACCATTCGTGTTCATGTACATTGAAATCCTAAAATAGAGGACCTCAGTATTTGGAGGAGAAGATATAACAGTCTCGGTGAGAAGTAGTAAGGTAATCAAAAAAGGCGTGAAAATCTGTTCTGTTCGGAGAACAGTAGCAGAAGCACAAGATTAATTTGTAGTAGAAGGAAGCAAGATTTTAAGCCACAGAACATCGAAGTTAGGAGATTCAAAGATTCACGAGACGTGTTACGGGAGTGTTTAATGTTTACTAGGCACTACCCACCCTTCAGCGAAATTATGAAATCAGTTATAGTTGGATATAATTAAACGATTCAGAGGAATGACTTCTTAGCCATCTGGGTTCAGAACAAAAGCAAAAAGATTAGGGTTAGAGTTAAGAGAGGTGGTTCATTCCACGGATTGCAAAGTTAGGTGCAAGCCAGGATGTTGGTGAGAGTCAAATGCAAGCCCGCGCCTGCGCATCCGCATCATACACGCACACACAGTCACAAACAACAAAAAAAAAGCAACAGACAGAAACAAACAGACAAAACCCAAAAGAGAAACGAGGATAAAGTTTTGTAAGCTAACCTAAATTTTAAACCTGAATTTAAAAATACGCTAAAACCTATATTTTAAAAAAAATATTAATTGAATAATCCAGAAAGTTCAAAAACGCTCGCACACTCTCAAAAAAAAAAAAAATGAATACAAAAAAAAAAAAGAAAAAAAAATCCCACTTGATCAACTAAAAAAGTGGAAGCTAAAAACTGTATAAATTATATAATAACGGATATTCAAATACGTAAACGCCAAAAACTAAGTTAAAAGAAGTCGAGGAAAAAAAAAAAAAAAAAAAAAAATAATAACTAGTACTAGCTAAACTACGTATTGCTTTCAACTGCCCAATCCTAAAAACTAACGTAAAGTATCCTAACATAACTAAAAAAGTTAAATTCAAAATTAAAAAACGGCATAACTTATCTTTATAAGGTTACATCAGATTCTTCACATATTAAACATAATAGTTAAAACCACTTAAAACAGGGCATCACTTAATATACAAAACACACAAACTTAATTAAAAAAAAATAACAAAGATATAAACTATACCACATTCCATGAGCTCCGATAAAAACACAAACCTGTCACTAAACGCACACTAATACAGCAACTATACATACATCATACATAATATATATATATAATATATAATATATATATATATATATAATAATATATATATATATATATTTATATATATATTATATTATATATAATATATATATATATATATATCTTCTTTCTTTCTTTCTTATCTTCCTTTTTTTCCCAAGCTGGGAGTAAGCGTGGCTACAAAAGCATCAGAAAGAAAATCAGTTAGGCAGAATATGACAAAATGTCGAAAAGAAAGCCCAGCCTTACCGCCCCCTCTGTACATTAATTAGTGAAAACTCGTCACAGACGAAATCACCCTAGAGCTTCATGGGACCGCGACGGCCTTCACTATAGTAAATCGTCAATGTAAAGGGTTCACCCTTTGGCCCAGGTGGGCCACAAACATGCCCCATACAAAACCCCGCCATTCTCTCCTATCATGCCCCTTTATTCTCGCCTCTGCAAACTCACATTTCTCTCTTTCAGACATTCGTTCACCGACTCAATCACTTTCTCTTTCGGTCTCCCAGCCGGTCGGTTCCCAACACACTCGCCATTATACATCCGCTTAACCAAACCGACTATCATTCATCCTCTTTCCACATGACCAAAAACCATCTCAACATACTTTCATTTATTCTCTATTTCCCTTTCTTCACACCACACAACTCTCTAATAAGCTTCATTCCTCATTTTATTAATTCTTCTCACACCTAGAATGCCCCTAAGATTGGTCCATCTGAACACATTGAACTTTAAGATCTATACTTTCTTATTTTCGCAGACCATAGTCCTCACTACCATAACAATAACACAGGTAACAATACCCTCATGTAAAGACCCTAGCGCACTCAACTTAGTCCCTTTACATTCACAACGATTTAATTGACAACAGCCAACTTCCTGCCATTCACAAGTTTCCTACTACACTCTGCATCATCCGTTCCTTTTCATCAAACATATCCTAAATATTTTAAACTCAGACACTGCTTCCAGCGCTCACCATCTAACATAACATCACACTGAGGACTGTCCTCAGCTCACAACCATAACCTTACTCTTATCTGCGTTTACTTTCCAAACCCCTCCTTTTACATAACCCTCCAAATCTCTCTACCATCCCTCTCAAAACTTTGCTCTTCAGATTCGCCCACAGAACCAAATCATCGCGCATCATAATAGGTAGGGCACTCTCCGCTCATCTCCATTCTCGCATCATTCTAACACACATTTCCCTGCCATCCCCTGAACCTCGATTCTTTCATAAACCCCATCCATATACAAATTGAATAACCAAGGAACATAACACAACCCTGTCTCACTCCCGCTATTTAATCCTAAACCAATCCCCATTGACACCATTTATTCTTACAACACGCTTCACTATATCGTCATAACATTACTTTTTGATTCGCATTCCAGAAGCCTCCCCAACAACCATATATCAACTAATACTGCCATATAAGCTTCCTATTCATCTATCATACGCCTGTTGCAAAATCCATAAAACCTAAATAATATTTATTCTTCTTTCTCCCCTCAAATTTTCTCATCATTTGTTCAATGTACAAAGATTTGATCTCACACTATTCCTCTAACCACTCCTAAACGCACCTTGTTCTTCACCAATCAGTCCTTCAGTCACTCGACGCACTCTTTCGACCAAACACCAGCATATATACCTTCCTACACACACTCAATAAACTTATTCCCTATAATTTCACAGTTCCCCTTTTCTCCCTTATCCCCCTTATATAAGGGTAACTATTTTACCGCTCTCCTCCAATCACTTGGAACTAAACCCTCTATAAACGCTTTATTGACACCAACTTCACAAATTCCAATCCAATCACATCCTCGCCTCCGCTCTCGAATGCATTTCACCAGTAATTTTCATCTATACCCTGCAGATGTACCATTCTTCAACTTTCTCACTCTACGCATTACCTCCTCCTTTACTAATAACCTCATCCCGAAAATACCTATTCCTTCTTGCACCATCAAACCACACACAATTCACTAATCACCTCATCAATTTACTGTTTAATATTGGTGCAGATTTTCGAGTTGTTTCTTTCCACACTCTCTTTCACTCCATGTTCAATCAGTTTACAAAAGCACCATTCCCTATTCATTATTCTAAGGCAGATTCCCCTTATTCTGCATTCTTAACCCATTTTCCGCGCTTTCCTATTCCTGTATGTCCTCATTCATCCTCACTTGCAAACTGTTCATTTACCTCGTTTTTCCTCCTACGTATGCACTTTTAAAGTATTTCTTTTTTCCTCTTATATATAATTCCAAGCATCTTTCTTTTGAAACTTCCATCATTTGCTTTTAGTATACATTCAACCACGCTTCTTTTTTCCTTTAACCGCTTTCATTACATCACCTCATCATTCCACCATTCGCTGTTAAACATTCTTACTCTTCCTACATTTAAGCACATACCACATACTTCTTTTGAACGTGCCTAACGAATTTGCTTTCCCTTTGATTTGCTCCCAATTTGTTCAGTTTAACCTTGTTCACATTCAACTGATTTACTTGCGATGCGTTTTACATACTTTCCTTATTAACCTTGTTCACATTAACTTTACTCTCGTAGCCTCTTCAATTTTACTCACTCGTCTCCTTCCGGTATCACCTTCCTTTCCATCCAAGACACCACTAACTTAATTTTACATAGAACAACATATTGATCACCGATAATCCCATTCCTAAACCCTCACGATTAACCATCCACACATACTTTCAACATCTCCTTCTCTTCAACACAAAATCAATCATACTTTTCACTTCGATACATCTCTACCTACACCAACTCTAGTGTACTCGTTGTTTTTGACTCTAGTATACCTATGGATACTCTTGTGTTTAAAGAAAGTATTAACTTACACACATACATCTCTCCTCACAGAAATCAACCACCTTCCTAACCATTCTGCCATTTTTCTCGACACCCTCAAAAACTAACCTGTTATACCTGTGGTGAGCTGGCCATAGGGGGCAGTTCTTTTTTTTTCTTTTTGTTTGTTGTATCATATTTTAATAGGTACCATATGATGTTATATCTTATATTCTTTGGGGGGTATTTTCATATGTACATTATTTTATCTTATATTCTTTGGGGGGTATATTTCATATGTACATACGTATATCTTATTTTTTTTTTTTTTGTACTTTTTTTTTTTATTTTTTGTTTCATGTATGAGAGTGTTATGAAGGGGGAGAATAATTGTGTTGCTGTTGAGTGATGGGTGTTCCTGACCCAACGCAGTAAGTCCTTCAGTTTCTCTTTTTTTCCCTTGGTCCTTGCCTAGTTTCCGGCATCCATACATCTTTCAACGTTTGAATGAAAACGATTGTGGAATCGATTGTTTAGGCATGGA
This sequence comes from Trachelipus rathkii, assembly GCA_015478945.1. Classification (NCBI taxonomy): domain Eukaryota; kingdom Metazoa; phylum Arthropoda; class Malacostraca; order Isopoda; family Trachelipodidae; genus Trachelipus; species Trachelipus rathkii. The sequence continues at coordinate 40,235 of JABUQX010072907.1, forward strand.
TTTGGGAATTAATTGGTTTGTTTTCATGTATTGTTTATTTTTTGTCCTTAGGAATTATTTATTTAAGGTATTTAACTAAAGCCTTCTTAGGGAAAGTTCTGTATACTGTGTACAGTCTTTGTGGTTGTGGAATTGGTAAATCGGTTGGATTGTTTGAAGCATAGCGAGGAATTGGGTTTTCGTGGATTTCTTTTGGATTTGAATCCTTCTTTGGTAAGGTCTTTTTTTTTATCTGTTATTCTTTTTAATGACTAATTTGAATTAATGTGGATTAATAATTATTCTTATTATGGTTATTATTAATATTTTATTTCTTTATTACCTTGTATTTCTATTATGGGTATTAACGTAGTGGATATTTGCAGTATTGAGGTCCAGTAGAATGGTATACCGTCATTAAACCGAGGTGGAGGTCTGTTCAACAGTAGTCGACTGAAGAGTTAGAAGTAGAGGTTCGAACAAAAAACTGGTCAACACCATTGGCCAGGTAGCTATTGAGTATTTTTTTTGTAATTTTTTTTATTATAATTTTTTAATTTACAGTTGAGTTTTTTACTTATAGGTTTTTTATAAAAAAAAAAATAGTCTTTAAATTTTTGTATTTAAATTTTGATTATGTTAGAGTTTTGTTTTGATTTGGAAATGATTAAAGATTAATTTAAAATGTTAATGTTTAATGTTAAAGATTGTTTTTGATCTGATAGTATTTTTGTTATAATTTATTAATTTATGATTTTAATTACTTACTTAATACTGAGATTCATGATAGGATGATAGGATTTCTTTATTTATTATTTACCGTATTATTTTCTATTTGACATGTTAGGATTTGTTAATTTTTTTTCATTCCAGTTTTTTTTCTGGAGCTGCTCTTTTTTTGGACTTCGTTTTTTTTGGAGCCAGATTTATATATTCCTTTTCGTGGCTGCTGATCGTCGACGAGTGTGGTACTTAGGTACCCTTTAATTCAACGGTGTGGTACACCTAAAACGTAATTGCATTGAAGAAAACGGTGTGGTACACCTAAACGTAATTATATTAGATTGAAATAGGGAAATTGAAAGGACGAGATTAAAATTGGAAATTTTAAAAATTAAGGAACAAACTGGAAAATTAAAATTTGGAAAATTAAAACTACAAAGGCTAAATTGAAGATAAAACAATTCAATTGTAACATATTTTGGAAAACTTATCAAAGTGGAAAATAAAACTGGAAAATAGAGTTGTAAAACTAAAGTTGGAAATTGTAACATATTTTGAAAAAGTATAAAAGTGGAAAATAAAACGAGAAAACATTTATGAAATTAGAAAACATTTGAAAATTTGAAAAGTTAAAACCTGAAATTTAAATAAAAGTGTAGGTACCATAAGTTGTAAGTGGTACCACAAGACGTGACAAACTTAAAAATAAAAGTGGTACCATAAGACGTGAAATACTTAAAATAAAAGTGGTACAATATGTGGAAAAATTAAAACTTTAAATGAAATAAAATATTATATTTCATAATCGACAATTTTTTCGCATATCTTTTTTTAGTAAATTTTACGTTAATTACATTTATTAGTATCATTTATTTATATTTTATTGTCTATAAATTTCATATGTGGTATGGTGTAGGTATAGGATATTCTTATTGTAATATCTGGTATATTGTAATACCTGGTGGTAGAATTAATAGTAGATAATATTTTAGAATATAGTGGTAACCAGTAGTGGTATACGGTAATTGTGTTTGTAATTATTAAGTAGTATTGGAATACCTTTATAATTTATTTTTTCTGTGTTTCGTGTATAAATTTGAGAAATATAACTGGTGTGGACCGTTCTTTAATAAATTTAAGGTGTATGTGTCTTTCTTTTTTTGTATCCCCAATATCTATCCTGGAAGACAGCCTCACGCCTTCCTTGATTCAAATTATTTTAGCGTCAAATCCGCTACATATTTGTGGCGCCCAACGTGGGGCTGTCTCGAAGGATAGGTGAGGGGCGTAGTATAAGGTGTAAGGTAGTAGTAAAGTAGAAAGTAGTAAAGTAGTGTAACAATGGTTACGGTTGAGGAGTTGCAGGTGGAGGTGGAAAGGTATAAGGAAGCTTTACGGAAGAAAGAGAAAGAGAATGAAGACTTGATTGAGAAGGTGAGAGATTTAACAGAGGGAATGAGAGAGATGGAGAAACGAATGGAAGAGAGAATGGAAGAGAAAATGGCTGCAAAAATTGAGGAAATGATGAATAAAAGGTTTGCTGATGGGATTGGAGGGAACGGAATGAATGGAACCCAACAAAGGGTGACCTCTACTCCAAAGGTAGTAAATGTAAAGAGGAATGGGAAAGTGGAAAAGAAGGACGAGAGAGTGAAGACCAAAGATGATGAAAAAGTGATGTACAAGGATGATGAGTTAAGTGATGTGACTGAGGATGAAGGGGATGGGGATGGGGATGGGGATGTGTAAATAAGGTGTTGAATGGGAAAAATGGGAAGATTGAGAAAAATGAGAAGAATGGGAAGAATGAGAAAAAGGATAAAAAGAAGAAGAAGAAGACTTCTAAGAACAGGAGGCATGAAAGAAGAATGAAAAGTAAGAGTATAGACTCATTATATAGTAGTTCAGAAGGTGAGGTGAAGTGAATGTGTTTGAGGGGAATGAGACGGGATCTGGTTCTGAATCTGAGCATAGAGTTAAAAGGAGTGTGCTAATTCGGGATATTCCAAAAATTAATAAGTTTAATGTGTATGGGACGAAAGAGGTTGAGGAGTTCTTTAGGGAATATGAAGGGTTATTGTCCGGGAGAAGTTTGAATGAGAATAACAGGGTTGTTTTTGGGTGAGAAGAGTTGGGCGATTTTTAGAGGGCGAAATGTTGGATATTTATTAACCGGCTGTTAGTTGTGGGTGAAACAAAGTATGAAGTGGTAAAAACAGCAGCGATATGGAACAGTTGTGAACCAGTGAAGAGGGGGAGTAAAGTAATAGAAGTAAGGTGAATGATTTTGATAAAGCTAGGCGTGGAAAGAGTGAAAGGATTGAATATGTAATGCGCATCGATTGAACGCTTGCGAGAAAGAGTTTTTGGGCGATGAATTGATGTTGGACGGAATAAGAGATTGTTGAAAAGAGTTTTTTTGGAGACGTTTCCGACTCATGGCTGGCAGAATAATCGTGAATTTGGCGAAGGAAAGAGAACAATGAGATGGGCGGGAGAAAAACCGATTGACTTTGGGAAGAGTGTTTTGGAAATTGTAGAAGATAGGGAGTTTGAAGGCGAGCGAGAGGAGAGAATGAACGACGTGAGGTGTACAGTGGTAGGGAAAGGTTTGCGGCGAATGAAAGGGCTTCACCACCCCCTCAGTATAAATCATATAGGGACGCACTGAAAGCTAACCCCTATGAGGTAATGGTGAAGTTTTTGGAAGATTTTTACGGTGGTTTTGGAGATGATGAAAGACAGGTGAATGTAGGAGGTGTGAATGGTGTAAATAATTTTGCTGGTCGTCAAGTAGGAGGAAATGTGAATGTGAGGGGGAACGATGGTTATAACCAAGGTCAAGGGTATAACCAAGGACAAGGGTACAATCAGGGTCAGGGTTTAAGAGGTCGTGCTTAACCAAGAAATGTGAGTGCAAATAGGATGTGAAGTTTTCGTTTGTTGGGAAAAATTGGTCATCATGATTTCCAGAAATGTAGATGGGCACAACTGCGTTCTATGTTTTAAGGCTGGTGGGGCAAGTGGTGTCATTTGGCCATGAACTGTAGCGGACCGCAAAGGGCTGGGGTGGTAGGAGATGCGGAGGTTGTGGACTCATTGGGTGCGTGATTGTTCCACAGGGTGGTAAGAGAGAGCATAGGCACCGAGTATGTGGGAACTGTGGTACTCGAGGCGGCAAATTTTTCTAGGATGTGTGGTCCCCTAGAAATACTTTTGTACGACATGTGGGAAAAATAGGGATGTGGCTGGAATGTGTTGGAGTGTGAGGCAACCAGGAGGGGCAGGTGTCCAGGTTAATTCCTGGGTGCTAGGTGTTGGTACTAGTGTTAGTGGGTCCCGGGTTCACGCGGTTAGTTGGTCAGTGCTGGTTGGTAATAATAGGCAATGTAAATGTGAGTGAGGGCAGGGGTGAACACGGTCCAATAATCAGGTAAGGGTAAACACTCCGGGAAACGGGTTGCCTTGAGGGTTGCAACTGGTGAACCCTCAGGTGAGATTAGGTTGTCACAGAATAGGGGATGTAAAAGTGTCGATGTGCGTTTTTCAGTTGGTCTGTGAATGAATTTGTATGAGTATTAAGCGTTTTTATTGTGGAGGTATTGAAGGTTCGTGCTTTGATTGATACTGGGTGTATGGTTAGTGTTGTTGTGATAAAGGAGCATATGAAATAGGATGAATATCAAGAGAGATCAGAAAAGACAGTCGGGTAGGTGGCATAATTAAAGGACATTAGTAATGTGTTGGTACGGTGGAAGTTAAATTCAGAGAGAGCGTTAAGAAATAGGAGGATAATAGGCATGGAGGAGATGTGAGTTTTATTGTGATTGGATAGTAGGGGAACGAAAAAGGTATGATGTGTTTATTGGGGTTAGTTTTTGAACAGTAGCAATGGGGCGATAGTTATCCATCCTTGGAATTCCGAAAGGATGATAGAGAAGAAGGTGAATAAGGATGGGAAATGTCAGATGTATGTGAATGATTTAGGGAATGTAGATGTGAAATTGGTTAAAGGCGTGGAAGTGTTTGCTTTAGAGGATAGGTCCTTAAAGACGAATGAAGTAGTAAGTGTGAAAGTAGGTTGGAATACGAATGTGGGTGTGGATGAAAACCAGAATAGCATGTTTCTGGTGGATGGTTATGATGCGAGGTATAGGTGTGAAAAGGGTTCTCATTGTTTTTGAACGGATATACATAGATTGTGATAATCATCCCTCGGGTATAGTATCAGAAGGTTCCTGATGTGAAAAGAAGAGAAGTGAGCAGGTATAAGGGTTGGTGATCGTAGTTGGTCAGTTTTTGTTATTCCTGTTTTGTCAATTAGAGATTCGACGAGT
>JABUQX010072908.1:0-10000 GCA_015478945.1 Trachelipus rathkii
GAAGAGAGATAAAGTTGTGAATGGCAGCAGGGTGGCTGGTCAATGAAATCGTTGGTTGGAGTGTTAAGGGACTAAAGTCTTGAGATTGCGCTAGGGATCTTACTTGGAGTGGTAGTTTGCTTCCGAGTGTGGTTGATTGTATAGTGTAAGGTGAGGACCGCGCAATGGTCTGGAATAAGAAGTATCGGAGATGTAGAAGGTAAGCAGATGATGTTCAGATGGACTAATCCTTATGGGGTGTGTCGAGTGTGAGAAGAAACTGGATAAATCATTGGGAATGAACGTATTAGGAAGGAGTTGTGTAGTGTGAAGAAAGGGGTAAATGAGAGAATAAAATGAAAAAGCACGTTGAGATGGTTTGGTCATGGAGTGGAAAGGATGGAAGATACGTCCGTTGGGGCTTAATCGATTCATAGTCGTGGGGGTATCATGGGTATTAACCTGCTCGGGGAATGTACCGCAAAAAAAAAGATGGATTGAGTCAGGAAGGAATTCGCTGGAGGAGAGAGAAATGTGAGTTTGTAGAGGCGAGGCGGAAAGAAAGGTGCATAATAGGAGTGAATGGCAAGGGTTTTGTGAGGGGGTATGGTCTTAGCCGCACTGGGCAAGGGGTAAACCCCGCATTGACGGAGATGGCCATTGTGAAAGGTTCTTCGTGGTCCGTGAAGCTCTAGGGTGGTTTTCTTTCTGCGACGAAGTTCTCAACAAGAAAAGGTTTAAGGGGGCGGATAAGGCTTAGCTTTCTTTTCGACTTGCTTCTTATTCTTCTACTATTTCTTTTCTGTTTCCGGTACATGTAAAACACACTACGCACATTACTTGACGGAAAAGAAAGGTATGCGATTAATGAATGATGATGATGATAATCGGTATTAGTATAGTATATATATATATATATATATATAGTATATATATAGTATAATATATATATATATATATTATCATATATATATATATATATATATATATATATTATATAGCTATATAAATATATATATATTATATATATATAGGTTTAGATATATATAATATATATATATATATATATATATATATACTATATATATATATACTTATATATATATATAATATATTATAATATATATAATAAATAATATATATATATATACTATATATATATATATATATATAATACTTAATTATATATATACTAGTATATATATATATACTATATATATATATAAAGTATACTATATATACTATATATATATTATAGTATATATATATATACTGATATATATATATATATATATATATATATATTATTATATACTATAATATATATATATGCAAGTTTTCATAAAGTTACTTGTCTTGTACCTGTACTTGATACCATGTACTTGTACTGACTTGTCGTTGAGAAACTTTCTAGAGTTTCTTGTAGCCTTGTAACTTGTACTTGTACTTGATAAAATGTACTAGAACCCAAGCCTGATATATATATATATATATATATATATATATATATATAAATATATATATATATTATATATACATTCTTTATATATATATATAATGTAAATACTATCTATTATATATATAATCCTTTATACATGTATACTCTAAAGAAAGATACTTGCAAAGATATATATATATATATAATCTGTTATACATATATATACGTATATATATTATATCATATATATATTATATATATATAGGATAAGAAGTATAAAATATAAAAGATAATAAAGTGATTTTTTAATAATAATAAATAAATTAAATGTTTTATAATGCAAAGGGAAAAAAATTATTTAATAAAAGTATTAAGAAAATACTTGAAAGATGGAATTTTCTTTTTAAACGCCAAAGGATTTTCAAATAACATTGAAGAATAAACAGGTAATATATAAAACAGAAACATTTACCTGTCTTTCTTTACTGATTTCTATTCTTTACAGATCGAACCCTTTTTACTCCAATATATATATAAACTCTATCTCTCGTTTTTAAAAAAAAAAAGATTCCTTTCCCATTAAAACAAGTGTATTAAATTATTCCCAAGATACGAGATTTCATCTTTTAAATTACTTCTTCTTCATACTCAATTCGCTGAGAAACGTATTCCCTTAAATATTTCATTTTTTTTTATCATTTTAAGTTCGATCTAAAAATTGAATCCTTATATATAATATTATATATATTATTATATATATATTATAAAGAAAGATAATATATAGTATATATATATATATATATATATATATAATATATATATATATATTATATATATATATATTACATATATTAAAAATATAGATATATATATATATATATTTATATATATATATATTATATATATATATATATATATTATATCTAATATAAAGAAGACAAATTATCACGATGGAAGAATTTACATATATATATTATATATATTATATATATTAAGAAAGATGAAATAGTAAATGCTTTGAGGAAGTCAAATGGAGGAAAATCTTCTGGGTTGGATGCTATACAAGTAGAAATATTGAAAAAGGGAGGCAACATTGTCGTGGAGTGGCTGATGAGATTATTCAATGTTTGCTGGGAACGGTGTGAGGTACCACAAGATTGGCAAGACTCCTGTCTTGCACTAATTTATAAAGGGCAAAGGGGGGGGGGGGGGGGCAAAAAAAAAAAGTGTTCTAATTACAGTAGAATAAGTTTATTGAGTGTTGTATGTAAAATATATGGACGAAGTTTAATAGAAAAAGTTAAAAATATTACAGATAAACAGATTGGAGATGAACAATGTGGTTTTAGGGATGTGGGAGGATGTGTGAATATATATATATATATATATATATATATATATATATATATAATATATATATATATATACTATATATATATATATATATATATATACTATTATATTATTATATACTATATGATATATATACTATATATTATATATATATATAATATATATATAATATATAGTTTTATTTTATTATTTTTATCACATATATATACTATATATATTATATACTTTCTCATATATATATATATATATATATATATATATATATATATATATATATATAATATATATATATTATATTATAATATATATATATATATATATATATAATATATATATATTATATATATATATATAATATATAATATATATATATATATATATACTTATTATATATATATATATATATATAGTATATATATATATCATATATATATATATTATATATATTATAGTTATAGTAGGGCTATTACTTGCTAAGTTAGTGGCTTCTTTTTGAGAGCAAGCACCCTATATAATGTAAGAGGATGGTAATTTAGAAATCCATATTTTTGAAATGATGTTTTTTATTCAAACATAAGTAATATCAATGAAAGTAATAGAAGTAACAAAATAGTCCTTCTGTTGAGATACTCTCTCTTCGTTGGCGAATTGGTAGTCACAGCTTTTTCCAGCGCGTTTTCCACCTTTTTTTTGTGCGAGATTTGTGTTTGAATTGAAATTCGAGTCGCAGCCTTTTCCTTGAAATTTATCTCTCTTGGCCGGGAGGATTTCTTGAGAGAGTATCTTGAGTGAAATTTTCTTTGATTCTTAATAATTTGATCTGAATTTATCTGACTGAAAGGTATATCAAAATGAATATATATATATATATTCACTTTGACTTATGCTAAAATTTTGCTCGCGCGAATCTTAGCATAAGTACGAACATAAATTAAAATGTTTACAAAGTTATAATGGGAGTGCTACATTACTTTCTGCGCTAAACACGGAGTGAGAAAGTATGTTATAATAATTATAAAAGAAATATTAAAAATAAAATACATTAAATTAATTTCCTAACATGTGCGAGAGGAAACAAATTATGTCCGAAGACATAAGTAAACAATACAAACATATGAAGGTCAAGGATAGATACGCACTTGCGTATGAAGAAATATTATTCAAATACGAGCATACTGGTTACATCCGAAAGATCTAAAACATATATACAAGATTTGAAATACATATAAATACAATAATGTTATAATATCAGAAAATAAAAAGTGGCATTTTAAACAACAAGCAATATTTGGTTATATCAGTTAGATATAAACAAACATACAAACATTTAAAATGCATAAAAATACAAAATGTTAATACATAATAATTAATCCTATGAAACAATTGAATTATTCACAAGTTAAAATAGGCCACATTGATCGAACATTAAATCCAAGGAAAGGTCCAGTATAAGAACGTTTCTAACGTAGTTCCTGATTTGACCATGGCGTAGTTTTCACAGTTGAGTTACGAGAGAAACATTGCTTGACTATGTAGAAGACGAAGTTGCTTGAAGTTTAGGTTCTTTATTTGAAAAATTTCTTCTTCTTCATCATAAAAGGGAGAGGTCACAGAACCATTTAGATTCGAAAAGGAATCAAAGTTTCGTAGTGGAAATTCAAAATGAATTTCTCCCATAATCCCAACTTAAAAACTGAGAAAGAAATCCCATACCATAAAGGAAGTTAATATGTAGAGGCGAAATTGCTTGAAATTTTAGGTCCTTTATTTGAAAAATTTCTTCATACATAAAAGGGAGCGGTCACAGAACCATTTAGAATTCGAAAAGGAATCAAAGTTCGTAGTGGAATTCAAAAATGAGTTTCTGCCCATAATCCACAACTTAAAAATGATGAAAAGAAACATACGCGTAAAGGCAGTTACATATGGTCTGACGATGAATCCTCGAACTGTGAGAGTTTGTTGAAAAGATGAAGACACATAATCCAAAAATAAATGAAAATTTTAATACGTTTGCTTTTGTCATTTTCTTCGAGTGTTCTGATAGATAATTTTAGTATTATTTTAGTTTTTTCTTTTTCTTCATTTTTTTTTTGTGTTTTTCTTTAGTAATCAGAAGGCATTGATTGAAATGTGGGTGTTCTTCTCCGGGTTCACCAATTATATAGGGCTATTACTTGCTAGATTGGTGCTTCTTTTGTGAGCAAGCACCCTATATAAGAGGATGGTAATTTAGAAATCCATATTTGAAATGATGTTTTTATTCAACATAAGTAGATATTTAATAAAAGTAAAGAGGTAATAAAAGTCCCTTCTGTTGAGATACTCTTTGTAGGCGAATTGCAAGTCGCAGCCTTTTCCAGTGCGTTTTTCGAACTTGCCTCAGACTCTTTGTTTAGCGGCGAAAACTTGTTATCGAAATTCGAGTCGCAGCCTTTTCCTTGAAGTTTATCGCTCTTGCCGGGAGGATTTCTGAAGAGAGTATCTTGAGTGAGATTTTCTTCTGATTCTTAATAATTTGATCTGACTTTATCTGACTGAAGAGTATCTCAAAATGACGGGTTTATATAGTATTTCACTTTGACTTATGCTAAAATTTTGCTCGGCGCAAATTTTAGCATAAGTAGGAACATAAATTAAAATTTTTAATATCTAAAATATCTACAGGATATATATATATATTATATATATATATATATATATATATATATATATATATATCAAATAATAGATATATATATATTATATATATATATATATATACTACTATAATATATATGTATATATATATATTATATATATAAATATATATATAGTATAATATATATATATATATATTATATATATATATATATATATATATATATATATATAACAATATTATAATTTATATATATATATATATATATATATATATATATATATATATAAATATATATATATATGTATATATATATATATATATATATATATATATATATATATATATATATATCACTACTATATATAATATATATATAAATATATATTATATTATATATATAGGGAAAGTGTCATATATATATATAATATAGTATATATATATATATAATATATATATATCTATAATTATATATATATATATATATTATAAGTATATATATAATATACAAAGATTAAATAAATTCTAATAGACCGCTGTTAAAACATTATATAAACTTAATTTTATAAAAAACAGAAAGGAACACACGACAGAAGAATAAATTACCAAAATTATTGCTTTACTAAATTACTGCTCCGTACCTAATCAAGGTGTATGCCCTTAATTAAAGGATAATTGTAAAAAAAAAAAAAAATTACTCTCGTCTTACTCAAGAAATTTCGGATTACCCTTCGACATACTTTTAAATATTAAAATATTGCCAAAAATATCAATTAAAACTCTCTTTATCTTGAGTACTGTTCTCTAAGGTTGTTAAATATCAGCAGAGGGAAACGCGTAGGATGCGATTTTAAACTCTTTGAATCCATACAAGATGGTATCTGAGGGACGAGCCGGGGCGGGAAAATTTTGCCGGGGCCGGGGCCGGGGCGCGGGGCCGGGGCTGGGGCTGCTCTAATTTAGCCGGGGCCGGGGCCGGGGCCGGGGCCGGGGCCGGGGCCGGGGTTAGCTAAAATTAGAAATGTAAGTCAAAAACACTGAAAATCTTAAAACTTAGGATGAAAATTAAATATAATTTTCAATTAAATTAATAATTTTAATTATAAAAAGGAATACATTTAATTAATTCAATTAAAAAAATATTTTCGAAAGAAATTTTAGAAAATAATTGATTTTCCTAGAAGAATAAGTTGTATTAAGTATATATAATATATATATATATATATACTATATATATTATATATATATATATATATATAATATATATATATTATATATATATATATATATATATATATATATTATATAATATATTATATATATATATATATATATATATATATATATATATATATAATATATATTATAATATATTTCTTTTATTTTTGGATTATTTTCTGTCTTTTTCTATTATATAATATATATATATAGTATATATATATATATATATATATATATATATTATAATATATATATATATATATTTAATTATATATATATAATTATATATATATATATATATATATATATATAGTATATATGTATATAATACAAATACTTTTCCTCAGTGCTGGAAGCGCGCTTTTGTTCACCGATCCCGAAAAAAAAGGTAGCCGTTCTGATCCTTCAAACTATCGGCCCTAAATAGCTCTCACTTGTATTCTATCTAAAGTCTTTGAAACTCTTCTTAACTCTCATTTTCCTGGTTCATCTGGAGTCTCATTCCCTTCTTTCGATCATCAGTATGCTTTCGACGTTTCGAGTTCAACTGGTGACAATACTTTCCTATTTAATAACTGATTTATGGTCTTCCTGCCCTTAGGGACTATGGGGAGTCTTGCGTGGTGGCTGCTTGACATATCCAAAGCTTTTGACCGAGTATGGCATGCGTCACTACTCTCGAAGCTCCCTTCCTTTGGGTTCCTCCTTATCTTTGCTTACTCAATGTCTAGTTTTCTCTCCGATCGCTCCATATCAGCACTCGTGTTGATGGGGCGTCCTCTTCCTCCTTTCCTGTTAATTGTGGATGTTCCTCAAGGTTCGTTTTAATCTCCAACTTCTATTCCTACTTTTCATCACGATCTCCTCAGCTTGTACTTTAACTTGTTCACGTCTTAAGCCGATGACTCAACTCCCCATTCTTCTACTTATTTTCAAAATCTGCTCCCTCCTTTTGCATCTAGAGCTGCTCTCGTCTTCTGCTTTCTATTCTATTCTTGCCGATCTGGAAGGGGATTCCCCGGTGGGGTCACCGCAACCTTGCAAAGTTTAACTTTAAACTAACCTCAACTTTCTTTATATATTCTCTCTCTACCTCTCAAAAAAAAACTCCCACTTTCCTATTTTCTTCGACGGCTCTAACGTCTCACTGTAAATAACATAAACATTCTTGGTCTCCCAACATAAACAACAAATTTGTTCCTTGGAACCTCATATTACAAGGTTGCTAAGGTGGCCTCAAATAAGCTGGGAGTTGTTCAGGTTGCGGGAATTTATTTCCTCTGAACAGTTACTCCAGTTTTATAAGGGCCTTATTCGCCCTTGTAATGGAGTACTGTTCTCAGCATCTGGGGGGGCTCCGGCTCTACCCTTCTATTGGATAGGGGTAGGGTTGAGTCTAAAGCTAAGAGACTGATAAACTGTCTCCGTCTTTCAAACTCCCTTGACCCTTTATCTCTGCGACTTGACGTTTGGCGCACTCTCTCTCTTTTCTATAGGATACTACGGTGGCAAAGTGCTGGACGATGCTCGGGGGAGTTGACCTCTCCCATTCCACCACCCTTGCGTCACCCTCGATCAACAAGGGGTGCCCTTGCCTCTCGCATGAAGTGTTGCGTGATATTAAAACCCCAGACTTGTTCGTCGTGGTGCCTCTTTCTTTCCGGCTACTTCTGTTCTGTGGAACTCTTTGTCTCCTTTGTTTTTTCAACTGTATTTAATCTTCCCCTCTTTAAAGCCCACGTCTGTGCTCACCTGAGAGATTTGCGTTACGTTGGACCTTGAGTGGGTTTTTATTTTTATATTCTGCCCCCTCCTTGAAAATGATCTTGCCCGAGTACCTGTGAGTGGTGGTAACCTGTACTATACTAAATATATAATAGTATCTAATAAAAAAATAGATATATATATTATATATATAATATATATATATATATATATACTATATATTATATATTAATATATAAATATATATATATATTTTATGAAAATATATATATACTATATATATATATAATATATATATTATATATATTAACTATAGTATATATATAATATATATATATATATATTATATATATATATCACTATATATATATTATATGTCTATAAACTTATAAGCATATGACTATAATAATAAAAAATATATATTATTAATTAAAAAATAAATTTTGAAATAAAGTTTACGATAATATTGGATTTTCTCGGACACCTTAGGTGCAAAAAACAACTTTAAATATTTTAACAATATATATTTATTTAGTTTTCCGAATTCGTTTGATATATCAAATTTCGAATATTTTTATGTTAAAAACTCGGAAAAATTATAATTTGGCCTCAATTTTAATTTTGTCATTGGGCTCGTAACCAATAAGAAATTGATTATATTTGGTATGTTTATATATTTTTGCATCAATTTATAACAAAGGAGTAATGGAATAAAAATATATTTTTTTATTTTGTTTGATTTAACCCTCTATTATTTAGTGTAAACTTACAGCTAACCCGGTAGAAAACCCCGGTTTTTCCTGATTTTTGGCCGGGGCCGGGGCCGGGCCCCGTCGTTCCTAATGGTATGCCCATTTTAATTTTTTAGGAAAAATAAAGTGAGAATAAGTTGATTATATCCTTGAGGAAGGTTTACTGGATAGTAAAATAAAGTTTTTCCTTTTTCGAGTTAGAAACTTGATAAAATTTAGTACTATAGGAGAGACTACGGAAGCGTATATTAGAATTATTAAATTTATGATCAAATTTTTGATGAGGTATGCGAAAACTAAGAATTTAAAGACCCCTCTTTTAACGAATTCATGATATAAGCATTATTGGGACTTTCGATATTTGAAAATAAGTTCAAAAATCCTTGCTTTATAGTTTAAACTAAAAAGATTGTATCCTAAAACCACTACAAGCATTTGTTTTTTCAAATTTTCATTTATAATAAAAAACTTTATGGTAAGTAGAATATGAATCAATAAACTTAATGGTACAATGAAAATACTAATTTATAACAAAAAGTGTAAATGAGAATTGGTTAAAAAATTAATCATATTGAATAAATTAAAAGAATTTTTCTTCTTTTTATCTATGACCATTTGACCATTCGGTTTAAAAATGTAATGACCTCTCAGTCTTTGGTCATCAATCCTTAATTGCATATCACCACTTTTCCTTTTAAGACTTAATTGCTTCAAAAATCAATCCAAACTAATATATATATATATATATATATATTATATACTTATATACTAAATATATATATATTATATATATATATATATATATATATATATATATATATATATATACAGTATATATATATATATAATTTTGTATGTTTATATATATATATTATATATATATATATATAT
>JABUQX010072908.1:17500-27929 GCA_015478945.1 Trachelipus rathkii
TCCTATATATTCATAGCTTATACTTTATAATATCCTGTCATCTGTATTTATAAGTATAACATGGTTCTCTATATGTGACGAATATTCATACCTAAATCGCAAATAGAATATATATGATTACTTAATATCAGTGACGGCTGATAGTTTAACATTCTCGAGATTGTTGTGTTGCTTATACAAGCACTATGTAGTATACTAAACTCTAGAGTCTACTCCTTATTTACATAGTTTACTATCCTTCATTAAGATTTGTTTAATACTATTTATAAATTTGCACTGCTTGAGTCTATACACTTATCTAGAATGATACTTTACTGCAAGTAAAATATAAACTATATATTAAATATATATCATGTCAGCTATATGTAATATAGAAAAATGGATGAGGATTCTGTTTTACAGATCTTTTACCCCTTTAAATAATAATTTATTAAAAAACATTATCTACGAGTTAGTTTATATTTCACACCACGTGTTGCTCTATATGTACGAATATATGCATATACCCCTAAATCGCCGATTTAAAATATTTCTACGTTGTTTAATAATATATATTATATATATAATATATATTATATATATATATATATAATATTATATATTAACATTATTGTTACTAACCATAACCACTTACATAGGCAGAGCATTTGATAGTGTTAGGAGATTAAATTGAGCTTGGAAAAGAGTTGATAAAATGGAAGATAATTTCTACAAGTTTATGGATGTGGCAGAGAATAGAAAGGAAGCAGCGCAGCAATCATTAGCCACTGGAGTATACTATATACATTAAACTAACAAACTCATGTGGCAGACAACAGCACCCCTTAAATGCTATTAACGTAGAGGCGACGTATAAAGGTGGAGGTAACGCTCTGATATGATTAATGATACTACGCTCAAGCATCACGAGTGACCGATGCGGTACCTATAGAAAAGAGATAAACACCAAAACATATTATAGCGAACTAGAGCAAAGATAAGAGGGATACAAGAGTGAACTTAGGAAAGTATACACAGAGAACAAGTTTATAATAAGTATCCTATTTATTTTAGGCCTTTGAATCAGTACACTCATAACCATCCAAAAGCCGGTGAAAACAAGAAGCCACCTTCCCTCATGATTGAGAGCAGTATACTATCCATATCAATGGGGGATGAGGTCTTATGTACATGACTGGAGCAACTTAGAGAGAAAGAGGAAAAAAAGTCTCGCACAGTCTATATATATTATAGTATTACTATTATTATTAACTATATAATATATATATATATATCTATGAAGTAATTATAATATTATAATATATATACGGTATATATATATATATATATATATATAATATATTAATACTTATAAATAATAATATATATATATATATATTAATAATATATAATTATATATATTATATAATAATATATAATAATATATATAATAATATATAATTTACTATATATATAATATATTATAATATTTATATAATAATATATATAATATATATATAATATATATATAATAATATATTATTATATTAATATATTAATATAATATATTATATAGTAGTATATCAGGAGCAGTTATTAATTGAGTAGCGAGACCTAAGAGCTCTTATTCGATATGAAGGAAAGAGTTATATATAGTATGAGTTCTCTATGATACATTATGAGAATAACTTGTAGTATATGGGATTAAGGATACGAACCGTAGTAAAATATTCTAATGCTGATAGAGATGATAAGAGGTTGTCACCTCACGTAATGGTTAGGACACTAGATATTAGCCTTACGCCCAGTATTGTTGCTTAGATCTAGCGTTGAGTAAGTTAGGCTAACGAGTCATTTTCAAGAGCGACCTGAGATACACATATTGGTAGAGGGATCTATATAACAGATCACTGAGAGATAGAGTCGTTGTATCTGAGACAGACACATGAGACGAAGCGCCGCACGTGCGCATATACTACATATAGTACCAACATTTATTATATCAATATATTATTATAAACGTCGAAGATTGATTTATTTCACCGAAGGAAATTGAATCTGATGAGTCGAAATAACGAATCCCTGTAAGGAGGTATACGTTTTTTTATACACCACACGCACTTAATCGACTTTATATACGGATTTCCGAGTATACGTGGCCTATATATATAGCGTTCTATCGCATTACCGTATAGACTGACCGACTGTATTAGAAGATGCCTCCCTTAGCCCCCGTTACTCCGAATATTAAAACGACATCTAAGTTGACTATTAAATATTATTGATGAGAAGTATTGTTTAAGATTCGGAACGTATATGAATAACCTCAGTTGAGATACGTAATAGTTATAACGCTAGCGTGGTGATTCCCCTACTATCCAGAAGGGTGAACCTACCTCACCCTACCCTTCAAACTAATTTAAATATATTGATATATGAGTATCTAGAAGAGACTGAAATTATGGGTGAGACGGTAATGTCATAGAAGTGTAAATTTACTAGTAAAAATAACTTGATTATATTATATATATTGTATTCATAATGAATTGAAATGTCGTGGAGTTGTGGAAGTCGGAGCTTTAGAAACACATAGATAAGTTAAATAAAAACATTATTCGTATAACATCAAATGTTATGGTAGTCTTAAATATGGTTATCGATGAGTATTATATATAGAATTTCGAAATATGTATAATTGATGATTATATAAGTTCCTTAATGGGGTGCCTGAGACCCTCACTACATTTATGAGTATAAGGTAGTCTGAACTGAGTAAAAAAGAGCACGAGTTATACTAAAAATCACAAAGGAAGATGAAGAAGGATGAAGATAATAAAGAGAAATGGGAGAATAAGATATAATGTAGAAAAGGTGGATAAGAAGATAATGATAGGAAGAGATGAATAGTAGAAAGGGGACAAGTCATGTCAAACTGGTAGGCTGGCTTACCCGGTGACGTAGTGCCAGTAATTTTAAATTAAAATATTTGTTAAGATTATCAAAATTGGTATTACGCTTATAATATATGTTATTGAGGGTTACTGTAAGATTATCGAAAATAAATGTTATCATAGAACATTATACAATTAAAGATATATAATAAAAATTATATTTTATTATCTTTTTATGTTTATAACTTACAAATTTACGTTTTTTACATACCCTAAAGCAGTAAATCACTAAACAAGACCACAAATTCAAGCCCTATCCAGCCACCCTCCTCACCATCTGTGATCTATTTTAATCTATTGATTAAGGTCACATTTGAGTATATTTTGGATAACATAACAAAAATCCAAGTTTTTTTAACAAACATCAACCAAATATATGCTGACTAAACAAAGTTTTCCGATTAATAAAGCTTAGTATCATCTGAACTAAGAAAATAATGTACAGCAACAAAAAGCTAACACATCTTAAAGCAGGAATAAACAGTCAACGTTAACAAAGATCCACACCTAACATCAGTAAAGTAACTACCAAACGTAACCTATTCACACTTAAGTCATGCGTATCTCTAACATAACAAATGTTAAATTTTACATTAACATGGAAATTTAACAAAATTACCAAATACCTTATAAAACTTAACATTACCTAAACAAAAGTATGCTAACGTAACAAAGTTTCCTATTAAATGAGCGGAACATGATGTAACATGAAACCGAAGAATATAATATAACAAGCGAACAAACCTGAACATCTTAAACAAAGAATAAACAAGAAAATAAATGGTTAACATTAAACTGCAAAGGTCCAATTACCAACAGTAAAAGTAAACAACAAGACTCACAAAACATAATCCATTCATACTTTATCAAAAATTCCTTATTTAGTAAATATTAAGCAAAAAAAATTTACCATACCTACCTAACCAATCATAATACTACATATAGGGTAATAAGACAAACAAAGTAAAGTTTTACTCTCTGTAAAGGCTAAATACATGAGGCATAACGTACTTTAGTCAACCTATAAATATCATACTAATACAAACCTTAAACTCTAATAAACAAATTTACTTTAATTACAATGTAGTCATAAATTCGAACATATCAGAGGGAAGAAATCACATGTATTATTTCAATTAATTTAATAAACATTATAGATATTTCATATGATAAAAAATGACGTTATATAATAAAATAACATATATATATATACATATATATATATAATGTAATATATATATTATATCATAATAAAAAAAAACTTAAAAGTTTATTTTTAAAATATTGTATAATTTTAATTCTGAATAAAATATAATCAGAAACATAAGGAATTATCAAATTGAGAGTAAGCCATATAATATATACTCTCTAAAGAGATTCATAACAATCTCATTTGAGGAATAGAGATGTAGTAATTAAATGATATATAATATTATCAGTACTGCACACTTATAAACCCATTTTCGAGGCGTATATTAATTATTGATTCGTACAGCACTCATTCTCTCAAACTAAATAGTAAGTAAGAAGTAAACTCATTCCCATTAGATAGTTTATTTTACATAACTTAGCATCCTTGTATACTGCATTAAGGGGATAACACGCATGTATCTAGGTATGGTATAAATTATACTATAAGAATTACATCACATGGGGCTAATCGTTAAATTATAGTAATTATTTAATAATATATATGTTCACAATCTAGTTAAGATGTATATGATGTTAAATTATCGTTTTATTAAATTTTAATAGCAATGCTGTAATTAATTTATCAGAATGTTCGAGTAATAACTTGATTGAAAATCCCTATTAATCATGTACGCATGAAAGTCATCAATACAGAGACGTAATGGGTTTATCACCAATATATAGTATTGCGTAACATCTAATATGAGGTATTTAATAATTTGATCACATAATACATGAGAACACAAATCGTCATTCTATTAATTATCTAACTCATATAATTGCATCATTCACCATCATTTATTGACGTGAGCAAAAAATAATGCAAAAATATATATATTATATATCTGAGTTCACATATTCTGATATAGAATAAATTTATCACTTATACTACATCGGATCCAGTTGGATAACATATACCCTTTATCCTCTAGCCATTATGCAGAACAGTGATGGTATTACGTAATCTTGAGGAATCCAACCTTATATACACAAAAACGAATTAAAGGCTAATTATTATATCACTCTGGCAGGATATCAAAGCTAATGTACCATGAGTATACTATCATATTACCGGTTGACGAATTAAATATAAACGAACACATTGTTGGGAATAAACGAAACTCACACTTATGTGAAGATATCATTTATCCATACAAGTAGTGTTACGAGATATATAGGGAAGATTCCATCTACCTAGTACCATACATGACGTATTAAAAATTATCCTATATAGCTGAAGGAAATCGTATATGCGTAATACAATACCCATTTAATTAGGTATAATTATTATGTTAATTTTTTATTTTACAATATAATAACTTCGAAAGTCAAAACAAAGAAATACAATGTCAACGAATACGTATATATAAATCCATATCAGTTTTTTCAAAGTTAAATAATATTCCCGATTAGAACAAAACTCACAACAACAATATACAAATAAACACTAGTGTTACATTCTAATGGATAAAAATATCTTATATATAATAAAAGGAGATTCTAATATTGATCAAAGTCGAGAGATATTTGAGATCTAGCAAAATTTAGAATGCGTACATGCAGAATCATAGATCCACAAATAAAACGTAAAACACAATCAAATCAAATATGATTAAGATTTAAAATAAATGACCATTATCATTCACATGGATAAAATTGCATTTTTATTATTATCACACAAATATCATGTACAATAGATTCTTATTACAATAGGCTTTAGATGAGCTAATATAACGCTATTTGTCCTACATTGAGAAAACCAGAGATACATATATTACGGTGGGTAGGTTTATAATCTAATAATATTTCACTTCATCGCCATAAACACCAACATACATTGTATCGAGAAGCCACACCTATGTAATAATAAGTTACACAGATAAATCTATTGACCCTAATAAGTTTTAACTCGGATAGATCCTTTGGAAGCACTTCGCGGAGCGTGCGCATAGGAATTACTCTTAAAGTAAGAATTTAGGACAGAGTAAAGAGTCAGAGTCTCTGTGATATTCCATAGAACACACAAGTGAGAATCTCCTAAAGAGAGACGAAGCACAATTTCAATGATAGTCCCTCAGAAATCATCAACCAGCGTTTCTTGCAATAGGCAGATGTATAACTAACGCTGATAGACATTTGAGCAGAAAGTTTCCCCAATTTAATAAAAGGAAAAATAAATAAAATATAAACACAAAAATTACTGGGAGATATCTGTCAACTCTGTCAACTTAGTTAAAAATGAATTTTAGTATTAACCAGTAGTTTCCTTTGAAGCCGTAGCACGATATATCTTATGCAGAGAGTCTAAGGAATTCACCTGAAATCTATATTAGATGGAATGAATTGATCCCCTTGTTATGTAAGTGATTTTAAAAGATATGCTGATCCTATCGTCATATTACACAAACGATCTTATTGCGCACATACATCTCGCAGCCATATTCCATACGATTTAAGTTGAGTTTATGTATGGTGAGAACTTTGAGATACAGATGCACTCTATAGAATAAAGTAGACTAAGGAATAAAGAGGTGATAGAATATAATATGTATCAAATCACGACTGTCATTATTTCCTTTAGCAACTAGTATCCACTCGTGGCTTATTTTCAGGGTGAATTCTTATCGAGAAAAATTGGAACGTTTCTGAGATGTGATCAGAGTACTTCCCTTATGACAATACACAATATATCTGCAGCAATGACGGACATAAACAGAATAGTTTTATCATTATATATACTAGTACTCATAAAGTAATACGTATTTGAACTTTATATTAGCGGAT
This sequence comes from Trachelipus rathkii, assembly GCA_015478945.1. Lineage (NCBI taxonomy): Eukaryota > Metazoa > Arthropoda > Malacostraca > Isopoda > Trachelipodidae > Trachelipus > Trachelipus rathkii. The sequence continues at coordinate 24,406 of JABUQX010072908.1, forward strand.
ATTACAGATAATTTAGATTAATACATGTGAAAAATATAATCAAGAAACCTATATACGGGGTTTCTTTTAATATAATGAATTTAAGAATAACCCACCAACAACCTATATATATATATATATAATCTGGGATCTATTGATTTACCTCACTTTGATATATATACTTTTATTGTATAGGGGTATATATATTGTTTGGAGAGACAGAATTAAATTTGATTTAACTTGAGACTGATCTTATATTTATAGGTCTAACTATAATTGTAAAAGATAGGAGACAACTTTGTGAAACACGAGTAGTCACTAATAACTCATACCATAATGGTCATGTTATCGATAGTCACATACAAAAACGGATTAGACGTTTCACATGAGTAACAAGCATCATGAGAAAAGATATTATAAAATTAAAAATGACAATTATAAATTTATTGTAAAAAGGATTACAAAAACTGGGAGAGTCGTTATATCAGATGTAAGGAAATCTGAAATCTCACATTTCACATTTGCACGAATCTCTTTTCTACCACTGGAGCGTCAGTATTACGGAATTTTTATTCTCGGTTGTTGATATTTCATCGTGACCGAGAAATCGCGATATCCAGAGAATTGCGCGGAGACATAAACAAAAAGATACAACAATCTTATATCCGGGGCCAGCTACCAGAAGCATATTCCGTGAGATTTACAGACTACATACAGCTATATATATTATTATCACATTAACTAAATCGTATACTCAATTCTATACTGAGGAGGTAAAATACTTAACACCAATATCTTAAAAACTTCAACACTCCCGATCCCCTTTTCGAGAGATACATTTAACGTACAATAGCAACTAATAATATCAAATTCACACGGTATAAGCTCTAACCCTGCATATCTTACCATTTAGGGATGCCTTATCTTATACAAAAGCTCCCAAAAGGCCGCTCACATAGTAATATATATAAGCAATTAATCACATATAATCTCTAATTTATCTTATTATTAGATACATATAATCACGAGAGATACAATATTAATCGTACTTGGACATAGCAATAAATAATAAGTTCTTAGAATAAAATATCACAGGTAATAAAAGCATTATATAGTTTTACTGATAATTTAAAATCAAGTAATATCAGTATAATAATTATCAGTAAATCAAACCCACCCAACCCTGCAGTTATCACCATAATACCTACGTTACCCATCCGACTGTGATATTCATAATATTGATACTATATAGATTATCAAAGTTCATATTCGCGACGAGTAAACTAATTTTGGTAACAAACAAACATATTAAATAAAATAAGTTCTATTTATATATACTAAACCTACGAATTATTACTATTAACCAACAAATAGATTTATAGAATATCGTAAAGCTAATACATAAATCATAAATAAAAGCGAGACTTAAAGGAATATATATTAATAGTGTACTATACTATAGCAATAACACAGAATATATCATTACCTCTTACCCAAGAGATGAAACCTTATTTCATAACAGGCATATACGATAACCTGAAAAAAAAAGACCTATGAGAAGAAACAATACGCAGTAGACGAGATGTCCATTATGTCTTATCATTCTAATGGTATCTATGGAGTCAACTAATCGCTCTGAATATATTGATTATATGCCTCTAACTTTTCGAGCATATTAGCACAGTTAAATATAGCCGTATTATTAATTCATAATCAAAATTCCCTTAACAAAAGTGGATCAAATAACATTATACTATCTAAAGATTACCTAACCATCTTGAACTATGAATCTGACACTATCATTCATACAGAGTGAGTCACTTCATTATTCGAGTAATAATATATACAATCATTTGACCATGTGAATTAAAACGTATGAACAATTTAATGACTAAAAGTCTTACAGATATAATAACAGTATTTTATCATTAACTACATAAGTAAGTATCTTAAAGCAACACATATCTATATATAATATTAACCTAATTTTCACCATGTAGTCAGTAATTACCCAGGAGGATGCGCCCCTTTGAAGAGCCGTGTTTTGATTAAATTCAACCCGCGACAAGTAGGATAATCAAAATCTACTACGATGCGAGAGAATCGTTGGGCTTAAGGCCTGCCATCACCATCAGGGCCAGAAGGCTCTATTACTCTACCTCCCTACGAGAGGAGGTGTGACATAGCCCGCGCTTTCACATTCTCCCTATGGTGTAATTCCCCTCGCAGGATTCACACCGCACAATACAAGGAAGATGAGAGTCTTTACACTATTTTCCGGGACTACCCTTGAGAGTAAGATGTTGTGCTGCGTATAAGGCGATACCGCAGGTTCAGGTCTGACCACATGCGAGTGATTCGTATACGATCTTTGACACTACATGTTCTACGTCTATACCTTCCATCAGGTGGTTGTATCGTTAATTAATAGATATTAAAATTAGTGCTCACGAGGAACTCGTAGCGATCACAAGTATTTGACACGACTAGTTCTCAATCATTATTCAAGAATGGATGGAGCATTTATCGTAAGATATCACCACTAAATATTTGATGCAATACATATCAGATTAAAATTGCGATAAGTTTAGCTCACTGTTATGTATTATATAGCGCGTTACACTGTGAAGCTACTGATTACATATATTATTGATCATCGTAAAAAGATGAGGAACATATCGTATATTAATTGAATGATACCTGTTTAGCTACTTTATACCTATGATCAATAGGGATATTTTTTATCATGATGTAGTTAGATTTATTATATCAATACACGTGAGGTATGTATTAGTGATATTTTGCACATTTGTATATACTATATATATCCTAGTCGCGATTAATAGTATTATTATGCTATTTTAATGATATAATCAATAAAACTTTTGATATTGTTAAGTAATTATATTACGTAGGATGAAATTATAAATAATAGAACTATTAATTTTATATGTATATTGATTGATACCAATAAATGAACACTTTGTATCAACTTGGAGGCGCGTACATGTTCAAGAAAATAGAAATTCAAATCATATCTAGGCCAATGGAAATTCTAGCTGATTCCTGCTAAAGTGAGGTTTGAGGTGGTTATTATTGCATCTGAAAGTGGATTTAGCCACTATGTTGTTATAGAATTTCAGTATTTAAACTATTTTGAATAAATTTCTAAATCTGATATATATATTTATCAAAGAGAGCTAATAATGTTTGATGCTTATTGTCCACCCCACTATAAGATTTCTTGAGATCTAGGTAGTTATTACTTCAAAAATGAGAATATTATCCCAGTGAATTTGGTTCGCATGCGTAGACATCTAGCCGTTAGAGCAGAGTACTATATTGTTTTATAATAGTAGAGAGCAGCCATTCCCTAATGATGTAAATTTAATGACTCAAAGGAGGCCCTCATATATATAGAGCTCATCATTTGGGAGGGCACACTTAACATTACCACTTATTAAGGCGCAATCACGACGGAGGTATATAAATGAGTCCATATATCGCTTATTTACCACTATCAGGTCGCTGAGACTATACATAGT
>JABUQX010072909.1:2500-40321 GCA_015478945.1 Trachelipus rathkii
TATAGAGCACTCCCCATCAAGCCGAGGGCCCCCAGTCAAACTCTGGAGTTTGAAGCAAGAGAATGTGAGCTATTCTCCATAACTATATCTTCCCTCAGACGATAATTTAGTACGATGATAGTGTGCTTTGCACAAATGGAAAACTTCCCGGCATTCCGTGATAGCCTGACCAGCCAGCGAATTTAGTGTTAGGCCCCGTGTAATCAAAGACCTTCTCATGTGTCCCACTTGACAGCTTATACGTGTTGGTTTCTCTTAGAACTATACCCTTCCTGAGGACAGACAGTTAATATATAATATATTATAATTATATAATATAGATATATATATATAATATATATAATATATATATATATATAAATATATATTATATTCTTTCTTCATCCTCCCAATGGATAATCACAGATTGGTGGTGGGTCACGGACATACTGGAAACAGAATAGCTAGGTAGATGAAACATGACCTAAGTCGAAAAGAAAACTCTCTTATAACCTTAAGTGTGAGTCCGTTGGTGCCAAAAATCCAACCTAGAGCTTCAAAAACACCACGAAAAACCTCCATTGTGGAATCTAGTCAATATGAGGGTTCATCAGCTGCCCAACCCCACCATAATGCTACGTCACAAAATCAAGCCATTTACTCCTATTATAATGCTACGTCACAAAACCAAGCCATTTACTCCTATTATAATGCTACGTCACAAAACCAAGCCATTTACTCCTATTAAAATGCTACGTCACAAAACGAAACCATTTACTCCTATTATTCGCCTTACTACAAGCTTCTTCTAAACTTACATTTCTTTCCTTCAGACACTCTTTTACTGACTCAATACTGACTTAGATCCACCATCCCCTCGATTCCCAACACACTTACCTATACATCAGCTTAAAGAACCAACTGTCATCCATCCTTCCACATGACCAAATCATCTTTAAACATTCTCATTTATTCTCTCATTTACCCTTTTCTTCACGCCACCCAGCTTCCTAAGCACGCTTATTCATCATTTTATCAATTTTTCTGACACCTAAAACGCCCTTAAGATAATACCTCTCAAGCATATATAAACTACTTATTCCACATATACATTGTTACCGGTAGCAACATATCCTCATGCAGAACCCTAAAGAACTCAAGACTTAGCCCCCTTGTATTAATCAAAGATTTAATTGCATCATCCACCTTCCTACAACTCATAACTTTCTTACAACATTCTGCGTGACCACATTTTCACATACCATCTCATACTCATCATATTACAATCCAACCTTTGAAACCTTTCAGGACAATTGTATCCACTAGCCGACTCTCTCAGGCATACCAACATCAACCAACTTTTATCAACCGGCCTATTTCCATTTACCACTCCCTTAAACAACCTGCTAAAACTCATTATACAGCCCCTCTTTGAATTATTCAGATTCGCCTCACAAAACCAAATCATATGCCAAAATTAAGCAAGGTATACTCCACTCTCTTCAATTCTCCATCATGTTATTTATATAGTATATATATATATGTATATAGTAATTATATTTTTAGATATATATATATATATATATATATATTATATAATATATAGGAATATTATATATAGAGTAAAGTATATAACCTGTATAATAATGAGCTATATTATATAATCAGTGTATATATTTATAATATATATAGTATATATAATAATATAGTTTCATTTCAAAAATTTGATTTAATTTATTGTGCTGCGCTGTCTGTGTTTGAAATCTTTGAAAGGACTCAGTTTTTTTTAAACGTTATCCTTGATCTCGAGACCAAAGCAATTAATGTTTCCATAGCAACGACAAATAAAGAATCTATTTGAGAATAACTATCAAAAAAGTTGATACAAAACCTTGAATCTAAGAGTTGAAGTACCTATTGTAAACAATTAAATTTAACATAATTTGTTCATTGGATATTCTCTCTTCTTCCAATAAATAGAACGTAAAATTAAATATTTTCTAATTTAAAAATTGATATATATATATATATATATATATATATATATATATATATATAATATATATATAATAATATATAATACTATTATATGTATATATATATTATATATATATATATAACATATATATATATATATAGTACTATATAATAAAGATAAACACTGCAACTCAACTGGCAGAGTCTCCCTAATCATAAGGAGGAGTGGAATAACTTCATTTTAAACGTTTCCTATTCCTAGGAGGACGAGCCAGGCCCAAGTAGAGAATTAGCTCAATTCTCCCACCCGACCATTGCGAACCTTGATCCCCTTCGCTTTGTTGGCTGGTGCGTCTACCACTGGCTTACTGGAGCTTAATTATGGAATATATTATATAGATATATAAGTATATATAATATAATGGTAGTATATATTAACTATAGTATATATAGTATTATATATATATAGATATATATATTATACTATAGTCTATATTATATATATATATATATAATATAAGTATTAGAATAATAAAACTATTAAACTATAATATATAATATATATAGTATATATATAATATAAGTGAGGATATATATATATATAAATAATATATATATATATATATATATATATATATTTTATAGATATATAGTATAGAATATATATAATTACTTATATATATATATAATTAGTATACTATCAATATATAATTATTACTGTCATATTATTATCTATATATATTATTTGCAACTATCATTATTGTTTTCATTATTACCTTCATCATTATTTATTAATTCTACCAATTATTACTATCATCGAACCATCAATGCGCTATTAAATATTATACTATTATTATTATTAACACAACTATCATCATTATACCGTATATTTATCACTATCCACTATCATCATCACTACACTATGATATTATTATCATTATTTTACTATTTAATTATTATTGTATATTATTATTATTATATGATTATTATTATTATATTTATTATTATTAATTATTATTATATTATTATATATTATATTATATATTATTTATTATTTCATTGATTATTATTATTATTATTATTGGTATTTATTATTATTAATGAATAATATTAATGTTATTATTAGCAGGGATTATTATTATTATTATTATTATTATTATATATATATTATTGTGCTAGGTTTATGCTATAGTAATTATATATCTGATTATGTATTATTATCGTTGTAATTATTATATAATTATTATTATAATATTATATTAATTATTATTATATATATTTAATACACTATTTATATTGAACCATATAACAAGTTCTTCATGGGAAAGATAAAATTAAAACAGCTGAGGGATTCACCAGACCTACCAGTCAGTGATACACTGAGAGACCCTCTATCAATGGGTGATGCGAGACGTATGTCATCCAAAAATTCCGAAGTATACTGTTTAAAGTTATTATTTGAAATCCTAAAAAACACAATTTCACTTCAAATGTGTGATCTTCTGTAATAAAAACTAATCATTTCTGAGATAATTACAATTAGGATTAATTAGTAATTAATAATTCTACATAGTTAAATATAACAATAATAATAAAAGCATAAAGAACTATAATAATAATATACACTAGCGAAATAAATATACCATAAATCTATATAATATTACTATATACTATATATATAATATATATATATATATAGTATACTATATTTATGTAATAGCGTATATTATAAAATAATTTAATACTTATAAAATTAAATTTATATATATGATTCTTATACCCCTATTATATCATATATATAATAATATAATCATAATATATATATAATTATTAATATAAGATCACTATATAACAAGATAACTTTAATATAGAAATTCATCATATATACATTAATATAATTGAATAAATATACAAATACATTGTGATAAATTAATTATATCTAATATATATATATGAATATAATTACAAAGTTCTCTGTGACACCAGAGTCCCAGACTACAGCCAATTCGTCTATTAATTAGTAATTACTTTATATTATTATATAGATAGATCTGTAATCATTATTATTTAATACTTCTCTTACTGCAATTACATTCTACATTTCTGCACTCCTTGTTTCATACTTCTCATACCACATGAATCTATAATTAATAAATTATTAATAATTAATGTATTTTAAATAATATTATTAATTATTATTATATTATTATTATTAGTATTACATTATTATTATATTATTTTACAATACTTAATTAAATAATTTTTAACTATATTATCAAGTGAGATAACACTTATTTTATATATTAATTTAATTATTATATTTAAAAATTAAAATTTATATAAAAAAATATAATAATATACATTAATATTTTTGATCCTTTATTTATTATATCTAAATTCTTTCAATAGTTTTATCGACCCATTATTAATAATAATAAATGTATACTTTGTTTTAACTCCCAAGTCCTATAATCAAATCCTATAATTCTTCCCTTAGAACTGTTCCTTTTCGTCCTTATTTATTGATTTTATATCTATTATATCATATATTATTATAAATATTAATAATAGTTCAGAAATTATTATTATTATTACTTATCTTGCTATTTATCATTCAGCGGCCTCTTCCCACACTGACAATTCCGTCTAAACATTCAGTTAATTGCTCCCCTATCAATCATCTAGCCTTTACTATTTATACTTTGCCCTATTACTCATATAAAAAATGATACAATTAATAACAAAATATAAAGGATTAACTTAAACATGAAATTTTATTACGTACTAGCTAGAAAATAATTTAAACCACTTCACAATTATTTAATGTCTGATTAATCTTATAATAATGAAACAATCATTACCAGTATAGTACTTAAATATTTGTCTTTATAAATTTTTAACCAGCAAACTAATGAGTAAATAATTCGTTCTAGTAGGTAGTCGAAAGTTAACAATATCAAAAAATAAAGTAATTTATAGCGTATTATTACTAGTAGAATCGCTGAAATAAGTGATAAAATTGAAAAATTAGTATGCTGTATGTAATTAAATGAATTAACTACGATATTCTTGGTCTGTTGTTGTATCAACACTGTTATAATGATTTAGATAGTAATTTGACCACAATTGAGAGGTCGGTTACAGAATGTTAACACTTTACGATTAAAATATTAATAAGACTAACTTTATAAAAGTACAACCATCATTTCATCAATGAAATTCAGCCTAGAACACTCAATAAATAGATCCCATAAAAATCAATTTAACTCAGGATAAATTATTCCGTAACATAAAACGACTAACTGCTTAAGTAAAGATTTATTATTGAGTAGAATATTCAACATATTAAAAAACCAAAACTGCTGCTTACTACATTCTCAGTTTAGTTAGTTAAGATATTTTATCTTAAGTATTATATATATATATACTATAAATTGATATATATAATTAACATTAGAAATATATAAGAAAATACTTAGAAAATAGTAAAGTATTGTATATAATATATATTATATGAACTAAATATTTAATTTGAGATAATATTATAGATATATAACTATATTCTTAGGATAACACTATAATATTTTAATATACATACTTAAAAATATCTTTACATTGAAATTATTATCTTTTATATTAACATTATAAAACTAATATCTTAATAATGTTTTAACTTATACTTTTACACTAACTAAACCCAATATTTAAAATACATGCATATATATAAACAAACAGATACCCACATACCGAATACACCCACCACAATAAAGCATATGCCTAAACATTTGTTGTTAGGAATATAAATTATATAATCAATATAATTAGTAATTAAAGGAGTAAGGAGAGATATATATATATATAAACATAAATATAATAATACTAAATAATATAATAATAAACATACCTTACTATATTAATAAATATAATAATCATTAAAAATATAAAATTTATATGCAAATTATATATTAAATAATATATTATTTATAAATAATAAGGAAATAAAAATAAAATGAAGCTAAAATAAATTAGCAAAAATAATTAACACAAAACAATAAAAAAAAATACTTGTTTTTTTTTCCAATTTTTGTCTGTGTAAATAAAGTCTAATGTTTCTAAAACAAATTTACAAATACATTTGATATAAACGAATTAAAGCTATCGAATAAATTACTTATTATATTATACAAAAATCCAACATTTAACTTTCAGTATTTTATATCTTCAAAAAAATAGGAATTTATCAAAATTTATTTCAATGTGTAATTTGATTATTGTCGGTAATATTGAATTCCGCCTTAAACAATTTACTAATATTTAATATAACTATATGATTATATATAAATGCTAATATATATATATACCTATAAATAAAATACTTATATATAATTTATATATATATATATATATATACTCTATAATATATACTTAGAACCCATATGTAATAATATATAACCAGAATTAAACAAATACGAAGGTGTGAAGGCGATTTATGTGGTGACTTATAGTATAAATTTATAATATAATAATACCTATATATAAAGGTTATCTAATATATATACTATATATATACTTTTGATTTACTCTGTGTAAACTTAACAAACACTTTATAACCATAACTGCAGGTCCTAAAGCCTAGAACTATAAATATATATATAGTAGTATAATTAAAAAATAATACTATAATAATATGATATAAATATAAAAACCAATATTCAATACTAACCTTTACACACCTATAATAAGAATACGATAGATAAATTAATAGATCACTTAATCAATAATATAATATATAAGAAGTTATAGTATAGTATATAAACATATATTATTGACTAGTGTTTTATGACTCAGTCAGTTTTATTTTTTTTGTTTTTTTTATTAAATATTTTTAGCTACTGCTAATATATAAGAAACCAAATTTGAAAATTAGTTTTAGAAGTAATTATTCGAAGTTTAAAAATTCGAAATATTTAAATAATTTTTAAAAAAAAAAAATCGATTATGTTGAAATATTTTTTTGTAGTTGAAATATCTCGAAAAATACGACACTTACAGAAAAAAACCAAAATAACATATTTCTATAACACAGTAAGTCATAAGACTTATTAAATGATCCCTTGATAAAAAATTAAATATATAAATATACCTATATTTATATTAATATTTAGTATCATATAAACAAAATATAACTATATATTATTATATTATAAATAAATATCAACAAAACTAATTGTAGTAAAGTGAAAATATAGCATAATAATATAGATAAATATATATTTAGATATAAATAAAATTCTCTAGATAATATTAAATAAATATATAAATAAATACATACAAAAATTTATAATTATATATAATAATATAATATGATATTATAAAATTTACAGTATATTATATATTAATAATATAATATAATTATAATAGTAAATATAATATAATATATATTAGATTATATAAATATATATTATATACATATAGTATATAATATACTTTATATTCATAAATGAAAATATGCTATCACATATACATCCCTTTTAAGTCTATATTTGAATTCAAATAATGACATAATTGTATCATTATAAAGAACTATTACTTACATAAATAATTAAAAAAAAAAATAATTAAATTAAAAATTGCAAAAAAAATAAAAAAAAAAAAATTAAAATATAAGCTAGGGCTCTAGCCTAAGGGTAACAGAGTAGTTATGTACTTTTAAATACCATCAAATTAAGGGTAATAAGGCAGTAGGAACTCCCACGCGACACCCTAAAATATCATAAAAGCGTTGAGTTCCGGAGAGACCCTCCCCGAGGGGGAAATAAGTACCTACCTGTTGTTCCCAGAATACCGTATGAGACACCCAATATAGCTTTAAATATATTTAATACTACTGTATAGTAAAAAAAAAAAAAAAAAATTAAAAAACGACGGAGTTGTAAACGCTTATTCTATATATATTAATTATAATCTAATTCAATCAATCCAGTTGAAATTGATTGTTAGGAGCATATACTAGAAATATATTAAAAAAAAACACAAAAAAAAATCAAAACTGACGCAGTCTTAAAACAAGAAAGATTGGTACATTAATATATATATAATTATATATATATATTATACTATTATAACTATTAATATAATCATATAAATATATTAGTAAATTAATAATGTATAGTATTGAAAATATTAATATTAATATATTAATTATATTAATTAATTATTATAATTATAATATTTTATATATATAACTCCTTATTCTTATTTACGACTCCGTCTAGAGTTGAATTTTTTTTATGTTTTTTTTTTAAATATATTTCTATTATATATCCATAACAATCAATTTCAGTATGTATTAAAAGAGCGAGTGATTAACAAAAATATAATAAGACCTTTTTCCGTTTTACACTCCGTCAGTATTAAATATTTATTTGTTCTTTTTGTTAATATAATTAGCTCACTAATGAACTACGCTCGCTCGTTGTATTTGGTCTCGCGGTGGTCCTCCCGCCAATAATTCTTAACGAATATGGAAAACGCCTTCCCTCTGTAACCACGATCGGCATACGAGCCCCTCAAATATTTATATTTTATGTGTTTAAATTTTTTTTATTTTTTTTATTATTTTTATTTTGTAACATATTTATATAATAAGCTTTATACGTGATTACCTAAATATATGTAATGGGTTTTTTAAGTGTCGTAATATCAGATACAATTGTATCCAATGCTTTTGGCCTTTGAACTTTAAAATAAGATTATTAAATATTTGCGAAAACTTTTGGAAAATCTACGTCCGTTACAACTAGAAACTTTTGTGTACATTTTCAAAATTTGGCGTATTATTAAAAAACACAAAAACAAATAAAAAAATGCAAAACTGATGAAATCTTATATTAACAGATGACCCCCGTACTATAGCCTGTGTAATATACATACTATTACTTATATAAAGTAATATTATATATATCTATATATACTTATATATTTAAATTATATAATATAATATATTATATATTAATTATAATATATTAGAAAATAATATATATATTTAATTACATTAAAGTTAAAAAAATAATACAATTAATAAAATAAAGTTATAAATATAATTATAATATAAAATCAGAGCGAGTATACAAAGTAGGACTAAGGAGTTTAGATACATCCTACCCAAATTAATTTTGGAAGTCTTGAATAATAATAAATTAAATGATATTGCTTTTATTACAAAATAATGTGTTTTATTGAAAAGTGAAAAAGAAACTAATCTTTATAATACATAAATAAAGACAAAAACAACTCTACAATTAGACAATAGCCCAAATTATCAATAACTAAAATTCTAACATTTAGAATATCTTCCTTACCCACTCTTTTCTAAAGATAAAAAAATATCTAATGCTATCTATGAAAAAGTTATCATAGTTTTCTATATTTATCATACACGTGATAGTATAATCATTATAGAGCGCCACAGCCAAGACTAATTAGAAGGTTTATCCTATGACTGTGATACGAACAAAAAAATACTCTCAGTAATCCAATTACTAACTGCTCCGTATCAGTGCAGAAAACGTTACGAACTAAAATTTCGAAAAAAAGACTCTATTAGAAATAGCCTCTCTCTCTCTCTCTCTCATCTGGTCTACTCTACTCTACTCTCTCTCTCTCTCATACTACTCATCTTATACTCTCATTCATGAACTCAATATCATATTCTATAAATAAATTTATACTCAAAATAATTATATATATAAAATAGAATATAATAATTAAATATTCACGTAACTAATAATTTACCTCATAATTACCTATACCTCATAATAATAATATAATTAATTATTCATATATGTCCCATTCTAGTTAATTAACGACTCCGTTCAGTTTTAATTCATTTTTTTTGTATTTTTATATTTAATTAGATTTTCTATACTACTTATAACTATGTTACCTATAAATACATATATAGTCCTGTATTACATAAAATAAGCTAATCCTAATATCACATACAAAAAATATAGTTTCCATATAATATAATATTTAAATAAATGAGTTTAAAAATAATTTTATAATGTTAAATAATTTATTTTCCAAAAATGAAAGAACGCGAAAAAGATTAAATAACACTTAACGCTGAAAAAAAAACAAATCATATTTTGAATCAGCGTATTAAAAAACTTAATAATATTATAATACTAATATATATATAAATATATACAGTCGTCATACCTGTCATCTGTTAATAGATAAACTAGCGAGGGTTACTTCCGAGCGCCGACGAACGATAATATAACAGAGTGATATAAGGACGAAACTCGCGATATCGAATATAATCTATTAACATTTTAAACCCTCTTTTGTGATTAAACTAACCAAATTTATTAGAAAAATTTGAAAATAAAAATATAGCACCAATATTTTTTTATAATCATTAATAATAATTGAATAAATATTGTAGACTTGAAATTATACTGATTATTTATACCTAGATACAAGCATATAAACATATCTGTTATTGACTAAGTATAGAATTAATAGCTAAAAAAAGGTAATAATTATAACATTCACAAAGATCTCTACCAGTCCCGAAGAATCAAGTTAAATTGAGAGACAAAAAAATATTTTTTAAATAAAAACAAAATAAAAAAATGAATAAACCAATTTTTAAAACATTGGAAAGAAATTTTTTATCATATATTTAATAGTAATAGTCTAACAGCTACTTATAATATATATAGAATTAAAGCCAGATAGTTAATATTATACATCTGTATGAGTACTTACAATCTTATTAATTTATTTTGTATTTTAGATTTTTGTAATTTACTCAATATTTAACTACAGGAAATCTAATGTTACAGAAGAAGGAAAAATAAAATAAAAAATAATTCCAAAAATAAATATATAGCAAAAAAGACCGCGTTCTAATAATACACGCAATATCTAACTAATTTAAGTATGAAGTGAGCCTCTAAGATAGACGGCTGAGGACAGTAGTAGTGATATATATTAGAACGGTTTATATAATTAAAACACCCTAGATATACTATAGAAACGACATATAATAATAACTATCGTATATAAATAGAATTGGAGCCGAAATATAACTAAAGAAAAACCTACTACCGCAACAACCCAAATAATCAAGAGTCACGGGATAATCCCTATAGTATGCCTTCCCTAGATATATAGGGATAATATCGCCGGAAATTCGTTCCTTTTTATTCTAACACCAACACAATAAAACAACTAACTCCGATAAATAAAACACACCTACATCACACCTTAAAGAATTTTGCGCAGGCACCCGATAACCAAACACTATTCGTTTTTCCCGAGAAGGTTCCTGTGAAATATCAAGTAAAGAGAAAACAATCAAAAATTGAGATTACTTCTTGTAAAAAACCTTGTAATCATCCGTATGTTTAAGGATCGTAAACAGAAAGAGAGTTGTCCTTATTGTCTGGATTTTGTGTACTATTATACAAAAAAGAAAAGCGCTTTCAGTGGAAAAGCTTACCACTATCCTAATTGAATTGGTCTCCGTGTATAAATCGGAGACCCCTGTATCAAGGTAACCTGATTGATCACACCTGAAAACAGTGTGTAACCCAACTAATTACATTAAAAACACGAATTAAAGAGAAATAAAGATGCACTGCAACGGGAGTTCCGAGACACTCAAAACAGAAACGAAACCAATTATACACAAAGGAGTTGAGGTTCCCATAGTAGCACTCTATTAACCATAAAAGAAGCAGATGCAGAGTGCCATAGTAAGTACACAAACTCAACTACCATTAAAAAATGAAAAGCGAGGTAATACCTCCGTAAGTCAACCTAACTACATCCCGTGAAAATCTTATCTGGTGTTACAAATAGGAGTGGAAACACAACACAGTGAGTATCTAGCTAAGTCCAATCTTTATTCAGTCATGGTCACTGAGCACTCTTATATATTATAGTAAGAATCTACGGGAATACTCACCACTAATTAAAATAAGTTACGTTAAGTATCATTTCAGTGTTTACGTATCAAATATAATATACTTATCATTTCAGTTTGTAGTATATATACATTAAGCAGACTCCGTGATAGTTATATAATATAACTAACTATGTTTTAATTTAGATTTTGATTTAATTGAATAAATATTATATATTGATGAATATCTTTCTGAGATTAATACCACACGAACCCAATAAGAATATCAAAGTATAAATTGCCTATAGTTAACTACGACCTATTCAAAATATATCATATTTATAATAACCTTTTATCATATGTTTATACACCGAACTTCACCGATACAATTATAATTTTTTTTCACTATTATTATAATAATATGTATATTAACTATATATATATTACTAATACACCCCTAGTACTCTTTATGTATATAACTAATTAATATGTAGTCTCACTAAGCCGTGAGAGTCCTCCGGTACTTTTCTACTTATAAATCAGTAGGTAGAAGAATAAATAGTTACCCCTCACCTACCTTCCATAAACATTACATACACTCACCAGTCGTAGCTCGACCCCTATATAATACCCTTAAATATGTTAGTATTTTTTATTTTTTTTTTTATTTTATTTTTATTTTTATTTTTTATAATAATCCACGTTTACTTCTCACTCAGCACTAAGTCTTAAATTAAAAGCTTTTAACTATCATCTCATGCGCTAATCTTCACTTACCAAAAAACACTCCTTAAAATCTCTCTTCACAGACTTCGCCACAGCAATACACAAATCTATAATATTATATTATGTAGGAGCACCCGTCCACTATCTCATTCCCCATCATTCTAACAAACCAATCCTGCCTATCCCCACCTCGAATTACATTCATAACCCCATCACATAATATCAATATTTAATAAAACCAATGAGGTCTATTACACAAAAACCACAATCTCCACTCCTCGTATATAACTGCCCCCAAAACCGATATTCAAACTTATTTACCACTATTTTTTAATCTGATCTAAAGACTTCACTAATCAACGTCATACTTATACTTTTTCACATTTCAGAAAGAGGACCACCACTAACACCCCATAGAGACACTATCCCTATAATTCATATAAATATACGCTATGAGATAAGAAATCCTATAAAACCAAAACTATAAATTTATTCTCTTTCCTGCATTTTCTCAAATCATAGTGAATTAAATATAAAGATTGAATCCATCAACGATCCTAACCACTCACTAAACCACCTTGCCTTCACCATCAGATTCCTTCAGTTTCTATTCGTACTCTCGACCCAAATAAATTACACAGACATAATATATACCTTCCTTACAACACTCAAAAAAACTTATTCCCCTATAATTCTATACGATTCCCCATATTTCTCCCTTTACCAGATATCTATATATAAGTATTTACTTAACTTACCAGCTCTCCATCTACCTAATCTAACCTTGGAACTATACCCTCCATAACGTGCTTTAATTACACAGATCTTCCAAATCCTCAATACAAATCACCTAATCTCAAGCTCTCCATTTCTATTGATATAATTTCCACCAGTTAAATTTCAATCTATAGACACGCGAATATTATTTACCATTCTTCAACAATTCTCAATTAATTATCCTTATTCACCTCACTCCTTTAGCCTAATAACCTCATATCCATCAACGAAATACACTCATCCTTCCTGCACTCAATTCAACCACCAAACACAATTCGACTATATCACCTCTTTCATTTACTGCCTATATGTATGCAGTTAGTGTTCTAAGCTTGTTTTTCCACACTCCCCCACATCCATTTCAATCAGTACATAAAAACCACCACCAATCCCTACATTCATTATTTTGCGTAACCAGTTCCCTTATTACGTCCCTATCTTCTTTTAAATCTCATATTCGAGCAAGCTTCCTTCCAGAAGAGCTCCATAGATCCCTAGAAAGTTAAGTCTCAAATTCACCATCCTCCAAAACTAGATCAATAACTCCTTCTTTTCTACTCCTTACGTATGCACCTAGTTAGTTCTTCTAATATTCTGTAAAAAGTGGATAATAAATAATACTTATATAAATAATTATGAAATATAATTATTATAACGACACAATATACTATTAGAAATAGTCCAAATAGTAAGTAAATATATATACAGTATATGATCATAGTATTAATCATATATAATAAGTATATACATATATATAGGACTAATATACACGATCTCCATAATATATAATTTTTTTTCTCAAGAATAACTTACAAGATTCAACTAACCCTCCTTATATGACCTTAGACGACAATGCCTACAACAGCAAATCATATAGACCATCTCGAGTCAGCATAGAAAACAACTTAAAAAAATAGAGCTATCAAAAATTGTTTAAAACTCATATAATTTTTAACATCGAATCTGAAAAACGCAAGATGGTCACTACGTGGAAACTTCGCTTAAAGAGAGAATATCCAGGAAGTATTATCCGAAAAGAGATGGGCCCTGCTTTTATTTGTTGGACTTGAAGAAGGCGTCGGAAGGTGCTGTGTATATTTCAGATGGAAATGTTATCAAGTTCAAGAAATTGAGTGTGATTGAGGGTTTATGTGTTGTTTTCGGTGTTTATTATATAGCTATTAAATTTAACATATCCGGATAAGTTCAGTCAGGTGCTTGGGTTCATGCAAATGGCGTTAGAGAAATAAAAAAGAGCTCAGTTCCGGCAACTGATTTTTTGATCCCATCCAAAATGATAAAATGCGCAATACAAAAGTTCTAATTACATATTTAAAAAGGAATTATAAATTATTGTGCAAGTTATAATAAAGCGCAGATCCACAGCTACTAAGATGTTACAATATCTAAGTTAGAAAAATAATTAGGAAATTACAGAAAAGGAAATAATACCATTTTAAAAATTAGCCTTAATTAAAATTTAGAAAAAATAATTATAAGCTTTCGTTATAATTATAATATTTTCTTATTAATTAATAATTACCCCTACTATATATATATATTATATATATATAGTATATATATCAGTAAGTATATATATATATATATCATATAAGATACTATATTATACTATACTATAACATGTATTTTATTTACTTATAATAATTATATTACTATAATACTCTAAATATATTTATATATATATCATATAATACAAATTCAGCCTCCAAAGCAACATGCATCCTCTTATATCAAAACTAACCATAACAGAGTACAGAAAATAAATTAAAAATTTATCAATCAGGAGACACTTTTATCCATGTAATTAAAAAAAAAAAAAAACCAAATACTAAACGCTTGAAAAAAATTAAAAATTGATCTAAAATAGTTCGGAAAACTTGCGATGTGATAATTACTCTATTTCTTGACAATACGTAAAAGCTCGACCTTTAACTCCGGAGTGAGCCGACGCACACATGTTATCCAAATGCTTAGATTTTTCTTTTTTAAAATAAAGAATTCTCCATCTAAACACAGAACTATGGCAGATCGAGTTCTCGAAGTCCTACCGGCGACGGGGATCGTCCCACCACTCGTTAACCCTCCGTCGGCTCCCGAACCCCTAAAAAGGAAAATAAAAAGCAATAACATGACAATTTTCCTTCCCACCAGCAAGAAATAAACTAGATATTGCAACTATTCCTCTCGCACTAAAGACCAAGAAATCAGCAAAGTTGATGAGACTGCAAAGGTTGTTGAGTTCCAATTCTTAGCCAGAAAGTAAAATTGAATTTGTAAAAAGTTAAATATACTAAACAACAAAATTTAATAAAATTTATTACAATAGTAAAATTTGTTTAATTTTGCAACCGATTGAAAAAATGCTCTAAAATACAAAAAAGATATTTGTATTTTCCTTAGCTATTAATAATGTTTTTTAGTTTACATGCATGAATGCTTTCGGCCGAGGCTGGCACTATAATAGATGATATATATATATCTACTACTACTACTTATAATATAGTAATATATAATATATATATAACTAGATAAAAATATAATATATATATATATAGATAATATATATTATATCATATATAATATATCATAATATATATATATATATTATATATAACTATATCTACAAAAACAATCTTAAAGTACGTATGAATGGTTGATTAGGGATGCTTCTATATGCAATTTTGCTGATTAATTTGGATATGGTAATATAAAAGTATTAACAGTATGCGACTATGTAGCGCATGTTTAAAATAAATGGAGATCGGAATAGGAATGCTAGCATAGAAACCTTTATGAACAGGCAATGCGTCATGTCGTCATGATCTTTCGCTTATGTATGTATGCAGGTGATGAAAGAAGTAAGTAGGTTGTGCAGGAGGACTTCGATAATACATAGAGAATTCAGCAGGCATATATAAACCTGCAATATTGTCCATGCATATGATTTGTTTTGTGTGGTGATAAGTGAAGCGGTTTTATTTCAAGTTTAGGTAGTAAGGTTTGACGTGTGTCGCTGTAATAAGAAGAGCTGAAGACGTGAATGTTTAAAAACTGTGAAGAATGCTAGGCAGGGACGAAGACCGAGCAAGAAATCATTTTGGGATGGTGCACAATTTTAAACAAGTGTCTGAGTCCTTAAAATATTTTAATAATTTGTGAAAGGAATAAAGTTAACCCCAAGATGCGAGTGTGTAGAAAAAGTTGGGTTGTTGGAGCGATTAAGTCTGTGAATAGCTATAGATATACATTGTTTCGAGATATGCTGGAGCGTTTTGATAGAGTAGCTGATGTGATAGGTTATAAGCATAAAGTGTGAATCAGCTGTACAGATCTAGATGCATGCTCTTCAGATATTGAATCTGAAGGTGTGGATAGGTGTTAAACTTAAATCATAAACAAGCAGGAATGAATGCCAATTAAGTGAGATAATGAGTATGAGAAAATAGTAAGAATTTTTTAACGTTGTTTGTATAATCGCATGAGAGATATTGAAAATGAAAGCTCGGGTGTCAAGCGTTGTGTATAGAAGCAATTATGTTCAATTAGAAGATCGACACCGCTGGAGATCAAAGGTAAAAGGGATTGACGTCGTTAAAGAAAAGCTTGACGAGCGATAGAATTTTGACTTGCGAAATTGCAAGAGAAAAAAATGGTGCAATAATAAATAATGATTATGGCTGCAGCTTTTGTGAGGGCGGGGTTGTGGTCTTGCCAGCATAAAGCC
Organism: Trachelipus rathkii; assembly: GCA_015478945.1. Lineage (NCBI taxonomy): Eukaryota > Metazoa > Arthropoda > Malacostraca > Isopoda > Trachelipodidae > Trachelipus > Trachelipus rathkii. Next base: position 19,624 of record JABUQX010072909.1, read on the forward strand.
CATACTCTAGAACGAGAACAAATACCACAAGTGGGTATGTCATGATATATATAGTATAATTGTAAGACTGAAATCTTCCCTCACTCTCTTCTTTGTAGATGTAGACATACCATGTAGTGATTTAGAAACCACGCCATTTAATTGCCTTCAACCCTGTGAGCTTGGACTATATATATATTATATTATTATAATCGAATATATATATATACTATATATAATATAATATATATAATATGTACGAGTATCACGATATATATTAGCTAATTAATACTAACAAATATCTAATAGATTACACATAACTATTCTATATCATAAATATAATATTAGATAAAATCACGGTTTTATTTAGTGCTCACTAATTGTTACTGTCGTAATACATAGGCGTATCCCGTATAACTTATCAATAGTATTTACCCTATTAGCTAATAGCTATAAAGTACTATAATAATATATAATATAATATATATATATAATACTATATTATATATATAATATATATATATCTAATATTATATATACTAATTAGTAAATATAATAGTATATATGAATATATATTATATATATTTTAAGTTTAATATAATTTATTTCATTAGTTATAAATAAGAAATTCATTGATAAAGAAATAATGCTATAATCATCTATCAGTATAATTAGTTGAATATATTATTTTCTCAGTATACCACATTATTATCGAATGTAAAAACATATTCCAGGAAATCCAGGTGTAGCTTCTGATATTATCTATAACAATTATTCTCCTATATATTATACTAGCTACTAATACTAACATAAATAATTATATAATATAGATAATAATATATATATAATAATATATATATATATAGTAAATTTAATATATATATATATATATAATATAATATATATAAAAGTATGAAGAATATTATATATAATCATATAATGAATATATATTATATACAAATATTTATATTTCAAGTCTATTTTACACGGATGTATGTAGGAGGCGCAAGTTCTGTATTATGGTTATTGTATATATTAGTATGTATTATGTAATGTATGTATGTATGCATATAAATTCGCATATAAACAAAAGAGACAGACAGCTTTGAATGAGATAGATTAAATTCAATAGTAGATGGAGAACATTTAGAGAATTCCACGGTACATAAAAAAACCTACACATAACATAACATACATTACATACATACAATGCATGCATGCATGGCACTAAAGAATACATCATACATCACCATACAACATAACCAACATACATACATACATACATACACATACATAACGAGTCACCACTCTACTACGTCCCATCCCAAGATAAATGAACCAACGTAAATTACAACATACCATAATTTCCCCAAGATAAAGACACCAATAACATTAAATTAAAGAATCTCATTTCTAAAAGAAGAGAAACCACAAACACTAGTACCTCACATAAGATCACGATCCCTAAATTATATAAGACCCTCACGCGCGAACTCCAGTACCCCCCCCCTGATAAGAGTATAATAGTAATACACTACCATCCATACAAACTTTATTAGTATACAGAACCCCTAGTAGCCGCCTATACCTAACTACTACGCCTACTATTACCTACAGTCCTATATATTCCACTAATACAACCCATATATAGATACTAACCTTACTATCATATTATACCAGCTATACTAACCCTACTATATACTACCACTACTTATGAATACACCTTACCACTAAACACTAATGTATATAAATGATCCTCGATTAAGACGAGCAATCGGTAGAAACCCCAATAAGTAGTGTCAAAACAAAAACACAAACAACGCGTAAACCTCGACAACAACAATCCAGCTGAGTGTTGTAAAAAAACACAGGTCAACAATGCATAACAGGACAGACAAATCAGGACACAACATTTTTAACACTCAAGAAAAAATCATCGTACTAAATACAGCTCTTGCTGTCACACACAATTTAAAATAATTATAGACAGCACGTAATAAATAAGCACAGATTTGTACGTTAATTTTACAAGGACATCTCTGTAAATTTTATATTTTTGAATACTCGATATACAACATACCTATATCTACCACCTATACCCGTAAATACCTACCCTAAACTATAATACTATAATACCTATATCACCCATTACGCGTATAGCCTACATATTATCACTCACCCTCTATACCCATCTCTACACTACGTAACTACCAAATACACCTACACAGCATAATTATACCTACGCCCTACACCTCGGACCTATACAGTGAGCCATACACACCCCTATACCCCACGGTATAATTAATAACCTATGAACTACCCTATCACTATACCACAACCTACTACAACCACTAATATACATATCGTGTACTCACTAAACCGTACTACTTACTAGCCCCCTATACATATAATAGTTATACGTATATACGACGATAACCACTAGTACCAATTATACCGTGAATCACCTATAATACGTATATGCACTCATATATCAACCATACTAACTAATATTATCACAGATATATAATGACCTATATATGATAGGTTTTAGTTAGTTGAGCTAGTACTTGAGAGCATCCGTACCTTACAACTTATCACTACCACCACGCTAGCCTATAAGATCACACCTATACTATATAGATCAGCTACAGCGGTAGTATAGTCTATAATAGATAGTAATAGAACGTATATATAGAATACATTATATTATCCTATAAAGTACTAACAGTATATATATAGTAATTTTGAGGAGTTTTATTTGCATACAATTACATCTAATAGAGTATCTTATATTTATGTTTTCTAATCTTCTGAAACTCAACTAAAAACTGTGAACCTCGCCTTGACGCCCCATTAACTCAGGTTATCCCAGAAAATGTGACTCTGTATATCCTCATCACAGCACGATTTCTGGTTAAGTATCCCGGATAATACTACACTAAATAGATATTATTATACTAATAGACTAGTAAGATCTTATGATAGCTGCTTCAATATAATATTGTCAACCTCAATATAGGAGCATAATAACGAACTTATACTACCTAATATTATACTTATAAACCTCAAATAATACTATAGCTAGCACACATGCTGAGTAACACCAAAATTAAGACCTCACATAATATAGAAAAAAGGTTTAATAACATATAATAAATAGATACAATCACACATAAATACAAATAGGGTAATAGAGCGTAGATTATATAAATATAATAGATGTAAAAAAGTGATAATTTAAAGATTCACACATAAAAAAATGCCTGACCCGCTAGTATATAAATACACAGTAGAAAGTTTTACACACGCCCGATTAAGAAGACGAAAGTGATAATCACAGTGCACGACATAACCAAATGTATCACAGAGGATATTACCACTAGAGAATATAGGCCTCGTATTATTATTCAAGACTACATATTAACCTACAACTACACTTAGCTAATAAAGTTATAGCTAGTATACATTATATAACATTATATACTTATACAAGTACACGATAATTATATTATATGTATTTCAACAGATAGTAAGGAATGACCGTAGTAGCTTAAGCCCCTACTCATGTCACCACAGCTAATACGCTAATATCAGTAATTATATATACCTGAATTAGCCATGCCCCTAAAGTATATAATAATATAGCTATAGGTAAGTATTAATAATATACTATCATATCGTATACATGGATTATGGTTTCCTGTACCATACATACCCTAGTAGTAAGAGTCCTATAATAGGGGAGATAATAGTAGGAAATCATATAACTACGATATACATTAGTATGTGTATATATACCCTAATATATACGTATAATAAGAGAATAATATAAATTATGTTTGATTAATGAGATATACTAGACAGTCCTAGTTAAAAATCCCCCATGACTACACGTTTCTGAGTTAAGGTAAAAGCTATCATGATATAGAATCGATATGAGTTATAAAATCACTTATACTTAATCAACATTTCATACTAAAATCTATATAACGTAGCAGAGGAGCCTAAAACTCCAAAACGTACACCTAAGATATAATCAGGCCAGTTATTGGGAATTAAAAAATTTAGATCTACTGAACTAATAAGTACTCAAAGTTCAACATAATACACCAATATACTATATAAGTCTACTCTTTATAATTTTAACTTATCTAGATTTTAAAATATAATATAAACATATATATAATCGAGGATACTAATACCGCATACAACACATACACTAATATACTATATTAATAATATAGTTAACCTATAATTACCGTACTATATATTAATAGATATATATATTAAAATATATACGACCCTCATACATCATCAACCTATTCACATACAGCCGCCCTATAACCCAACTAATAATTTAATACTAACTAAAATAATTAATATCACAATATTATACGTATAAAATATAATATTAAGTAAACTACCTCACTAGTATGAAAATACAGTAAATGCTTTTTGAATAATACTTTTTTAAGAGCGTAAATATAAGCTTTTTTATATAATTCATGTTTTTAATATAAAATTACAATAATTAATCGAAATAAAAGTACCTTACGCTTACTCAGTGAGACTATAGTAGCAAACGCAAAATATATACCGGTATATTTAATGTTGAAAGAAATAATATAATTTTATTTATAAAACTTAAAAGTACCCACGAGCATTATACAAGGATAAGATCAATTCTAGACCATTGACCGTTGCTGCATTAAAGAATAAATAATTCCCAGAGAATCCTTCATCCATTATAACCTATATTCAATTACCTAATCAGTAAGGTACCAGAACCTCACGTAACAAGACAATCTACTTTGCACGCCACCACCCTCATAAATATTCACTACCACGAAACAAACACCTACACACACCCCACATTAAAAAACTACCATAATATAAATAAAATAATAATCAGATATTAAATATAAATCCAAATAGTACATAAAAAACAAAAAAATAAAACTACCCTAACACAAAATGATACGCTTTCAACAGATAATAATTATAAAAATCTGAGTGTTAATACAAACTGATACATACACACGACAATACAATTGAGACAGAGATCGAGAGATACTATATATCTCGTCAATCATGAAATAATACCTATGACCCATAGGTTGTTTAAGAGACACCTAACCGGTCGACATCAAACATTTGACATTAGCCCGCAGAAACAACTCTCATGTAAAGCATCACATCACCATCAACCACTCTATCCCTATACACAAGCTACACGAAAACCATAATACTCTATAAACACAAATTAAAATAAAAGTGACAAAATATAATAAAATTTTCTTTATATATTTAAAGTTCACCATGATAAATAAAGAAACTAAGAATATATATATCCCAACGAACTTCAATCATAAAATTCAAAAAAAACAATTACTAACTTTGACACACTACTTGACTACAATAATATGGCGCACCAAACACCGATAAGTAGACATAGATAATAAATGATATACATTAATTTTAAGAGACTTGCAATATAACACTAGTCTGACACCAGCACTTACAGACACTTCCTATCAGAAGCAAACTCACAAATCAACAATAACTCAAATTTTAAAATCAACAACTCTCACATTTTAAAATCAATGTTCTCTTCTATAGATCTATCTGATGAAATTAGAATCTCTCACCACTGAATATCACAAAAAGTATCAAATATATTCACTACTCTTATTCACAAAGTTATCAAATTCAGATTTTATCATAATCTATACATATTAATATTATAGATATATCGCTCAAAAGACGCTGAGGCTCTATCATTATAATACTCTAATCATCTAATATATTTATATGACTCACTTAATGAAATGACTTCACTTAATCTCAATATCAACTAACTTCTTCAACCTACACTCCAATCTACTCACTAATATACTTCACTATATATACTTAATATACATCTATTCAATATACTGCAATAAAACGCCACAATTAACAATCATATATTATCACTATAATAGTAAAAACTATCATCTCCTGACCTATATACCTATATTAACCTATGTATTAAATATATAATATCAATAGTATATACCCCCACTAACCTAATATTTAAATTAATCCTATTCTAGAACACATAATAACACCACAAGTACACTAGATCACTTAAACAAGATGATAAGAGCATTATATGACTTCCATAATTGACTGATACATAAAGTACCAATACTATAAATACCGATGAGTACTTGCACAAGTTAATTATTGGATATATTTAAAAATTAAAATAAAAACATCAATTCATTGTACAGCAGAGTGTAGCTTCATAAGAAATTTTAGTCTAATAGATATTAAAGTATCATAATAAAAAACCTAATACCCACACGATTAGTGGAATTAATAAAATGATATATATATATATATATATATATAAATAGCTACTCGAAGTCTTAAAACTCCATTTAAAGTCACCCTGAATAGCTACTAAGATAGATGTGAATGTAAACTCAGTGGATGCGTCATTTCGTCATGCTCTTTGTATAGCAGCTATATATAATAATGATGGTAAGAGTGATTATTTTTCGTGTTTGCGGAAAAACAAGATTCAGTAAAAATGCTAATTTTGAAATAACCGTCTAGCGGAAGTAATAGATGTCTCACCAGGCCACGTGACGGTTTTATTATGCTTTATCTTTGAATTACTGAGCTATTAAATTATATATGCATTTATTTTCAGCCAAGATTTAAACTTTAGCATTTTTAATCCTAACCTTTGACCTCGTTAAGGGTCATCACTTGCACTTATAAGTAGAAAAGTTATGGAGAATTTATATTTAATAGGTAAACCATCAAAAATATAGTTATAATATATATATGAATAAGTGTGAAATACTGAGCTATTACTATTATGTTAAATAAGAGAATATTAGTTAGTATATGATTTGGTTATTCGTCCTGTGTGGAAAAGAGAGAACGCTGTAAAGAATGTTAAGAGAGGAAATTCATAATACAGTTTGAATGTAAAATTGTCTTTAAATTAAACGAGTGTTATTAACTGATGCGATTTTCATGCGTGCTGCCTCTCTCTCGTTACTCATCGTAACCAGGCATTAATTCTGGATAGATTTCATTAAGTCACTCTTCTCTCTCTCTCTTCGCTCTCTCTCTCTCTCTCTCTCTCGTCTCTCTCTCCTCTCTCTCTCTCTCTAGGTATATTATTTTGAGCATTCATGAAATAACATTTCGACATTCACTTGTTAATTTGTTGTGCACAAAAGGCACAAAAATAATTTTTGTTTATAATTTCGGTAAACTAATATAAAATAATAATATATATATAATATATATATATTAGTTATATAGATATATATATATATCATCATATATATATATATATTATATATATAGATATATATATATATATATATATATATATAATATATATATACTATATATATATATAGCAATAGCAAAAAAACAACTTTTATCTTTTTCATGGTTAAAATATTTTTTAATTTATTTTTCTTTTTTTGTAACTTTTGTTCTATAATTTTAAAAATATTTTCATTATTCTTTACTTAATTTATTTGAATTTTTATTGCAGATTTGAAAGCGTTTGGCCAGATCTATGTTTGATGGTGTTATTCCTCATGACCTGGATGAAAACAGAAATTCTTTTAGTCCTAAATATAAATCGAAATAGGAAAAACATTTTCTTATTAACCAATTTAATATTTATTTGTTGATTTGAAAATCAATTAAGAAGAAGCTCTTCTTATGGATCGTGCTTTTTCTAAATTAAATTCTATAATATATATATATATTATATATATAATAAATTATATATTATATATGTATAATAATATAATATATATATATAATATATATATATATATATAATATGATAATTATAATATATATATATATATAATATATATATATATATATATATATATATATATATATATATATATATATATATATATATATATATATATATATATATATAATATATATATATATATAATTTATATTTTATATTATATATTTGTTTATATATATATGTGTTATATTCATTTTTAGGTGTATATATATAATATATATAATATATAAATATATATATAATATCTATTTAGGGTCTACAGAATGGGTACATATTTATTAAATAATATTTATATATAATATATAACATATATACATATATTATAATATATATAATTATATATAACAATATAATATTATATATATATATATTATATATATATATATCTATTGGAACTTACTTTTAGGTACTCTATTGTCAAATATTCTTATATATTTGTCTAAATTTATTTTATATTTATAGACCTGCAGATGGTTCAAGTCAGAGCTGAAACGTTGTCGTGTTATTAAATGTTTTCTATCTTCATTGTTTTATGATGTCACCTAAGATTTATGTGTTTAGGGACTGATCTTCTATACATATTAGAGATAGACCAAATATCCATTTTCCATATTGCGAAATCGATTGCTGTGTGAATATATTTTTTTAATATTCATAAATACAAATAATTTTTCTAAATTTTTGAGAATGCGAATACAAATGAAATATCATACATAGTTTACTCATTGACTTTGGATTACCTTCATTATATAAAAAAGAGGAATTAGTTGGGGATATTGTAACTCTTGGAAAGAAATCGAAGGCATAATGAAAAAATATAAATACACCAATCATAATAAAATACATCAATTTCAATTTCTTGTTCCTACAACGTAGGACGATAACCCACTCTTATACGCATCCGGATCACCAACCTCTTTCCCCAAAACTTCGTTCTTTAAAAAGAAATAACTATATAAACTATATTCAATCATACTCTAGAATACAGCCATATCCAAGCTATAGCATTTAATCATCTCGCTGAAGAGAGTATTCACTAATTTACAATAACTATAAAAATATTACTCTACATCTCTACCTCTCCCTCATTCACCTTACTCTCTCCTCCTCTCCTTCTCTATCTCTCCTCTCTTCTCATCCTCTCGCTCTACCACTCCTCTCTCTTCTCACTCATCACTCTCTAACAACCATCTCTTCGTCTCTCCTCCTATCTCCTCTCACAGTACTACATTCTACAGAAATTTATTTCTCTAGCACCAGCGCTTCTAAACCAGAATTTCCTCTCTTGTAACCAAGATTATAATTAGCTATCTTCATATACTAGTACCCCACCTTTTCTCAACAATTCTAACCCAACCAGCTCAACCATCCCTGATCACACAACAATACACTTAAAATATAAAGCAAATTTGATTTATATAAGGTACAAATGCTTCTATAGAGGCACCCTGAAAAGTTAATCACAAAAGGCTCAAACACCTTATCATAACACCTCTTAGAAGACTTTTATTAATAACTAACATTTTAACAAACCTTTAATACAAAATTCAAGAATATATCTCAATTATATTTAAGACTCAACGCAATACCAGTACTAACATACAAACAACAAATAAAAACCAACAAGCCACAAGCATAAATCATTGTTAACACCAATTTAATTATAAGCTAAAACAACACATTGACTACATAATCTCGATGAAAAATTTCATAATATAACTTTTCATAATTTGATATACAACAGTTTCCGAACATCTATCATCACAACATATTATTAAATCATGCAGTGTATTTCTGCCAACTATATAGAATTACCAATCAGTTATATCACTACCTCAACCGTTCAGACTCAAGTACAACATGAGAAGTAACGAGACGTTAACAACGCTCCTGAGTAAAGCCCTGTCCTACGACCAGAGAGAAAAAAATACAAATTCATAGAACAGGACAAGCATACCACAGAATTAGAACTAGCGCTACCATAAATTGAACCATCGAGCGAAGGATACAAGACTCTACCGCACTTAATCGCATCGCACATAGCACCGCAATATAACAATACATTAAATAAGACGCTTGTCAACAGGATACAATTGATAATAGATCCTAAAAACTGATCAGCAACGAAGAGGTGAAAAATTCGCATCCTCTCTCTGAAATCGCAATACTCTTTTTTAAATTTCCCTCATCCTATCCTATAATCCATTGCCTATCTACATTTAGCCAAGAGCGATACTAATACTCTCTCCAGATATGTTCATAAGCGAGAAAAACTATGACTAAGCCAAATGAAGGTTAAAGAATTCAATGATACATTCCACTAAACAGTCATAAACTTCAATCATATTAAGCATAGTCAGATCCATTCTAGGATTCACTCAGCATTCTTAAATCCAATAATAATGCAGTGTCATCTCATCCAAGACGCAGTTCATAAGAATTCATAGTATTCGACTGCAACTTATAGTATCTCACACTGGTATTTTTATATAGCTCTTACTCACCATGTATCGATCCATGAATTAAAAGTGCAATCGTAAAATCGTAAAACAAAAATTACCATTAAATTCTGCGACAATACAGAGGAATTTTGCTGGAGAACTATTATGAGGAAATTAAAGAATCATCACAATATGTTCACTAACTCAAAGGTAATTAGAGCATGACAGTTATCAAACTGTCGGAACCACCGTTTGGTTGTATCTCAGATAACCCGAAAGAAAAAAAAACTGAGACTTTCCTTATACCCCTATGTAGGCGACCAACCAGCATCTTATCATGACACACCACCAATTCGAAAGACATACTGGAAGTATTAAGCACTCCATTTCCGGATCACCAACAAATCCCACAATCTAAATCACAAGTCATATCGTGAGATACTCTCACACCAATGCTTTGTAATATTTGATCAAGACTGCAAACTAGCGAAATCTTAGAACAAAAAAATTTAGATCAGCTTAAATCCTGTCTACGTAGCATGCGAAAACATATTCTGTCACAAGTATGAACAAAAGAATCACTTAACGCTGATGCAGTATCTCAACCATAATCGTCGTGGTGAAAGCTAAACTTGCGATGATGTTTGACTATAGGTACCTACTTACTCGACTAACAAATTTACTTCTATATATTTTTATATCAATATACACCGTTACCAAGAGATATTCAATCCTTCAATTCTTAAACCGCACACGGTATTTGAGGTGCTTTCAACTTTTTCTCTTTCCTTTCTACATCATCCTTGCTCGTAGTCTTACATTCCTAATTGTGTTTGCATTCCTAATTGTGTTTGGTGCTTAGATGGTTTCATAATTCAGATATCGTTCTTCCTTTCAGAGAATAATTACGATTGCAATATATAAACTTTGTAATGTCATTGCATTGCAATATCAAAGTAATTCCCAACTAAATTGGATAAGGAAACCTTTATGCAATTGATCTCGAACTTATATACTAACATGTACAAGTCTGTCAATTTCCTAAAGTCATCAAACTGTCAAGACTTCGACGCTGACTCAGAATATCTTTACGACCTCCAGTCGCTAAATTTTCTAGCATATCATTACTGACCGTTCTATATTCACATTCGCTTATTCGAATCTCTATAACACGATAGACACGTGAACGAGAATGAAAATGAAATAATTTATTAAATTTATTAATTTATTGAGTTAAATTAATAGTTTGTTCTATGGTTCTACAGCTTTTGATAGGTAAGTTAATATTACAGATTATCCTTCCAATCATAACATCGAGAATACCAATATAAGAAACAAGTCAGGACGAATTTATTCGTTTTATCAAGCAAAGACGCGTGGTAATAATCCTTGGCTATTAATAATATTAAAATGCGACACACTATGGCAATAATTTTAACTAACTACCTCCTCAGTATCCGTATTAGCAGCCGGATAATCCCTATGGTTAATTGGAAGATCTGTTAATGGAGAGAAACGGTTTTGAATTCCTAAAACTTTTGGGAAGGGCCTTGAGACGCGAACTTAGGGGCACCTGTCCGAAGTGTAGAAGTTCTCTCCCTCAAAGAGGAAAACAGTAAGACCTCGAATGCTTTGATTGCCATTAGAATCCTAATAATTAATATCAATGTTAGCGAGTTCCTTGTCTTCCTTATCCATTATAACAGAATTAATATTAAAATCCTCTAGCCTTTCAAGGAACTTTGCCAATTTAGAATATAACTTTGGCAGTTCCATATAAACAGAGCAAACTGTTTTTTCGGCCACTCCGATATAAAAAAAATGAACAAGAGATCTAAATTCCTTTAATGAACACAATGAATACCGGTGTTTAAGGTCAATGACAAGGAAGAATTTGAAACTCGAAGACAGATTGATCGAAAAAGTAGAAAGTTTTTCGATTTAAAGCAATAAGTAGAATAGAGATAAATCGTGAATTAAAAAATAAATATTTTTTTATATACCTTAACATCTATATATATGAAAACTACTTTATAATACTTAGTACTATCCAGTATCTATATTATATATAGCTATATATACATTATATAGTATATATATAATATATCCTTACCTTTATTTATAATGAGTTAAAAGTAAAACTTATATAATAACAATAATAAATATCCATTATATCCTTATATAGTTCCTTATATATAGAATATATATACTATACAAATGCCCACGAAGAGAAGAGAGAGAGAGAATATTTAAAAAGTAACTTATATTCTATTTCAATTCAATTATTCCGATCCCATCTCGGTCATCGTCATGGTGAATTTGATCTAATCGTCATCGTCAATCGGCAAAATTTCATAATCGTCCAGCATCACTAATAATATATATATATATATTCATATTATATATTCATTATTTATTATATATTATATATTATATATAACCAATGATTATATTAAATATATTATAATATATTATCAGATTTTCCTAGAAGTGTACTCTATCGTAACTATACTTATATATTACGCCCTCCGACGAGAGAAGAGAGAGACGAGAGTAGAGAGAGAGAGAAGCGTAGAGATGATGACGAGGAGCATATCGGAGAATTAGCTCCCAATTGCAGCAGTTTGCGGGTTTATAGGGTCATAAAGCACTCCATGAACTCCCAATAGTGGCTAATCGCGATTATTTTCGCTCCTGGTCTATTGGCGTTCACATATCACACTCTTATATTATATTTCTCCATGACATACTCTCACCTTTTAACTCACTGTGGTGTAGCGGTTGGCAAGGCGTCTGGGGGTGTGAAAGATCCACAGCGTAATGTTTCCGCTCGTGGTAGAAGAAAAGAGCACATGTGGCTCTGATTGGGTTGGCTGCACCCTAATCAATTATCTGTTGACAGGAATGCCCTAATGTGCATGCTCGGAAAAGGTCAATGTTCACGCGTAAGCGAGCCTCATTCTTTCGGGAAAATGTATAGAATCGTATGGGTACCATTTGGAAATGATCAGGGCAACAATAAACATGTAGTTGATGAGGAGAAGAGGAGAGAGGTGATAGATGCTTATTTATGAAATGGTAAATTTGATTTGATAAAAATGTAATTAAAGCTAAAAGGAAATGGTGAGGATGAGTGATTTGGTGTGAAATGTATGTGTGGTGGAGTGGAAAGGAATGAGAGGGGGAGAGGAGTTGTGATTCTGATGAGTGACCTGTGGCACAGAGCTATGGTGGATTTTATTCATGCGAGTACTAGAAATTCTAATGGGTTAATATTTAAGTTTGAAAAGGTTAAAGGTATGTGTGGTTGTAATATATGGTCCATCTGAGGGGTGATGTTGAGGAGAGTTTGATTTTCTGGGAAATCTGAATGATGTTTTGGATGGATGAGTAGGAGCTTCAGATTGATTGTGTTGGGTGACCTAACTGGGTGGATAGGTGATCAAAAAAGGATGGTATAACAGATGGCTTTGGGGGGGACGGGATAAAATGAGGTGGCAGGAAGGTGCATGATTGGTTTTTGTGAGGAGAAAGGTATGTGTGTAAGTAATACTTTTTTCAAACACAAGAGTATTATAAGTATACGAGTTGATGAAGGTAGAGATGGTATGAAGTGAAAAGTAGGATTGGATTTTGTGTTGATGAAGGAGATGTTTGAAGTATATGATGGAATGTTAAATTAAGTGAGAGGGTTTCGGACGGGATTATTAATCATATAATTGCTTTAGTAATATTAATTAGTGGGGCTTGGATGGAGGAGGAGGTGATAAGAAAGAGTAGGAAGGAATTAAGGGAGATAAGTAAGTGAAAACTTGAAAGATAGTATTTTTAGAGCGTTGGCAAAAAATAATTAAATATCAGTTGAATGTGATACAAGATTAAAACTGAGGCAAATCTGGACGTAACAAAGAAGGAGCATTTGTTAATAGCGCAAGAGAAGTATGTGGAAGTGCTAAAGTAGAAAGTAAGAATGTTAACAAGTATGTCTCGAAGAGGTGATGGAAGCGGTTTAAAGGTAAAATTAGAGGCCGTGGTTGGAATGTACTATATAAACCCAATGGATGAGGTTTCAAAAAAGAGGATTAGTTTTGGATATATATAAGGAGGTATGAGGTAAATGAACAGTTTTGAAGAGGTTTGTATGGGGACTTGCAAGGGAATAGGAAGATCTTCCCTGGAAGGAAGCGCGAAGGTTAAGAATGAGAATAAGGAGAATTGCATAGAATAAGATGAATGGATGGGCTTCGGTAACTGATAAGTGCGGAGTGTGAGCGTGAGGGAGTGGTCGTGGAGGGAGGGAAGACTTTGAAAATCTGCTTAATTTGAATGATCGAGAAGTGATATTTGACTGGTGTGTGGTTATTGATGGTGCAAGAAAGAAATAGGTATTTTGAAAATGAGGTCATTAGTAAAGGAGGAGGTAATGGGGTAGTAGTGAGAAGTTGAAGAATGGTAAATCAACAAATATGCAGGCATAGATGGAGTTACTGGTTAAATGATCAAGAATAGAAGTGAGATGGTGATCGAATGGATGTGGAAGTAGTGAAAAACCTTTATGGATGATATAGTTCCGTAGTCGTGTATATTGAAATTAGAGGCAAAGGAAGTAAGAGAGTACCTTATCTAAGGGTAGGGGGATAAGGGGAACTGTACGAAAGTATTAGAGAGGAATTAGTTTATCGAGCTCTTTGTGTAAGAAGAAGATATATCGTTGGATTTTGGCTTGAAAGAGTACGTTCGTGCTGAGGGACGATTGGTGAGAACAAGATGCATTAGAAGTGGTAGAGAATGTGGGGATCAACTTTTTACTTGAAACAAATTATTGAGATGAGATAATAAATTTTAGGTTTTTCATGGCTGTACGTGCAACAGGCGTATGATAAGATATAATAGGGAAGTTCTATGGCAACAAAAGTATGTATTGACGATAGTGAAGCGTGTGTAGAATAATGGGTTGAAGTGATTTGTTCCCTAGAATGAGCGGAATTGTAGAAAGGATGTGTTATGTCTATCTCCTTGGGTTTTCAATTTGTTAATAATCAATGGATGCGGGTTATCTTTACTTAATGTCATTCACGCAGTTCGGAACATGGCAGGGGAATGATGTTAGATATGATGATGAACATAGAAGAGAGGGACGGGCTGTCCTATCTTATTATACTGCAATTGATTTAAGTTTTTAACTTGTTAGTGGAGGAACTGGAAGAGTTTGAGAGGAGTTTAGGTGTAAATCTTTGAATTTTAGTTAGAGTGTGAAAAAGAGTGTGATAAAGTATTTGAGAGGAAATTAAAGCTAATGAGAATGATTACTGGGGATTCATTGCTGCTCCTCTAACTTGGGTAATCCCCTGTATATGCTTCTGGTTATGTCCGGAAATAGTGATGCCAACTTTCTTGGAACTCATATTGTTCTGAGTGTTAAAAAAATATCTTAGGATTATAATGGTTGATGAAAAGGTGAACATACGGCATGATTGCTTCGAGATGTATAGTAATATGGAAATTGTTTTGATAACTCGATATAAGTGAATGAGTTGGACATGGTTTATATATAGCGGAATTAATCCATTGGGTAGTAATATTAAAAGGGACTATGTATCTGGAATGTGCGATATTATGAGTTCCCATGATGGTAATATGTATTGTACTAGTTATATATTATGTGATATAATTATATGTATATATATGATATATAGTTATATAATATATTATAATATAGTACAATGTCGCAAAGTATAGTTTGGAATGAATTAATAAAGTTTGCTCCTCATTTTGAATAAGATTTGATTTCTGATATAGGAAATGGAAAATAATCTCTGCCGAAGAGGTATTAGAGATGAGGAATTGGTTATATTAGAGCGAATGAACGCATATTAGGTGAGTGTGTCGAGAGTGTGAAATTAAGAAATGTCGTAAATTTCACGCAGAATGAAAAACACAGAAGGATACTTGAGCATTGGTTTGGCTTCTGGTATAGACCAAGGAGAGCTAAGTCTGCATTAAGTCCGAAACTTTGGCTTCTATAGGGAACTATGGGTATAACCATTTCTACGGGGCAATGGTGGTGTGCTTAGTGGATCGGGAGACGACCGGTCTTTCTTTGGAAAGACCAACAGAGACAAAGAGTTGGTTTATGGGAAGTCAGTACAAGGACATATCGATCTGAAGGAAAGGAAATAGAGTAGTGTTGGGTTAAAATATGGGTTCGAGAAGCAGGTGTTAATACGGCTGTTGTCATGACGGTGCGGTTTGGGAGAGGAGAGATACTAGATGCGATACATGTCTTCGGCTTGGCCCCAGGTGGCATAGGGAAACCCTCCAATAAATCTAACGGTAGATTACCATAATTCTCAGTGAAAAGTTTGTCCGCAGTTATGGTGGAATACCTCCTACAGGTGGATTTTTCTGAACTGCTGAGAGAGTTTTTTCACTCTAAGTAGTAGTACTTACTTCTTCTACACAACTTTTTCCTCTCTTCGGATGTATGCGACGGGGCACCTTACCCAATACCTGGGGATAAGAAGGCTGAAATGTTTATTCACTTAAATTATATACAAATATACTTATTAATTAACACTTAAAATTAAACATTATATTATAGATATTTTATAATGACGAGGATTATAATATACGTGCTTATATCTCTAGCCTTTGAGTGCCAAAAGAGTAACGCGAAAAACACCTGCACAGGATCATATATGGGTAAGACTATAGGTAATACTAATAATATAACAATTTAATAATACTCTTTTTATGGTAATAACTTATAGAACTTGTTAGAATTTATGTTAGGGTTTAGTATAATATATTAATAAATTAATATGTATGTTTTAATTAATTAATATATATATATATATATAATATCTATATCGTATTTAGTATATTTATATTAATTAATATTATAAATATATTAATATATTAATATATTAATATATATATTTATATATATATATATATTATATATATTATATATAAGTTATATATAACAATATATTAGAATCTATATATTAAATAAATTTGTAATAATATATATATATATACCTATATATATATATATATATATAACCTACTATTATATATTAATATTATTACAGTTAGTATTTCAAACATATTGTGTAGTATTGATATTTATATATACTCTTACTTCTAAACATATCCCTCTATTTATCCTTTAATATATATACTTATATATTATATATATATATTACTATACCTATCTATACATCTTGCACAGGCACTTCAAATTCAATGGGTGCATATTTCCCTATAATTATATCAGTAAAATATATACTAACTATATATATATAAGCTTTATCTTCAAAATTCAATGTTTACTATGCGATATATTTGACTATACCCTCTATATAATTATATTTCGAAATTTATTTCAGATAATTATAGACTTCCGATGAGATAATTATAGAGAAGAGCTTTATATAATTTTAATACATATTTTAGATAGTTTTATGTATCTAAATAAATTTTTAACACTACATATATATACTGAATTATAATATATATAGAATGTAATCCTCACAAACTGTAAAACTAAATTTCTCTTGAGCACGAATAAAAATCATTTAGCAATAATGCTAAGTTTTGATTGTAGGTGAGAAATGATGGCAATTCTTAATTGTATATAATGAGTCAATTTTTAAATTTCTCTATTTTTAGTATTTTTCTTTTTTTGTGTGTCTTTGTAGTTTGTTGATATATAGGGTATCATAATTTTCAGATGACGGGTGGTAACCTCTTTACCTTATTCAGAATCTTGTTTCCAAATTCAAAGCCTGTCGTTCAAGTCCTCCTCTTTCTATTAACGCAGGTGGGGTAGGGTGGCGATAGCTCAGAGGCTGGTGATTTGTACATTCACGCCTTCATTTTATGATAATCTGAAAGGGGTGTTTTTCCGACCTTCACGCTGCATTTTCGTTTGTTTTTTTCGCCTGTTTTTGTTTTTTGTCTGTGTTTGTTTTTTGTGTGGAATTGTTGTGTGCATTGTAGTGGCAGATTTAAAAAGGCGGCGGTTAACTATGCGGTTTGTACAAAAATCCGTGGTTGCTAATCTAACTCTGCAATCCTGGCAAACAATTCTAAACTTAGCCTATGCTTTTTGCTCCTGTCTGAGACCTAGATGGCTAAGAATTTATTCTCTAACTCGTTTAATATATGTCCAACTATTGCTATTTCATCATTTCCGTCTGAATGGTGGAATATATGTGCCTATGTAAATAAACATTCCTATAACAGTTCGAGAATTCTCGAATCTCCTAAATTTGATGTTCTCTAAATTAAAATCTTTCCTTCCTTCTACTACAATAAATCTTGTGGTTCTGCCTACTGTTCTTCGCTAACAGAACAGTTTTTCAGCGCCTTTTTTTGGAAATTCTTACTATGACGGTTCTGTTTATATCTTCTCATCCCAAATACTGAGGTCTCTATTTGGGGGATTTCCAGATGGTACTTCAACCTGAATGGTTGGGTCCTTCATACCTGATTTAGGTGGGGGGGAGGGGCGAATCATTCAGCATTCTGCATACGATCTTGGAGCAACTAATTAGAACCCACTACATTCGGGATCGTCCCAAACCAATTTCTTTTGAACAACACTTACCTATGTTTTCACCACTAGTCCTTCTCTCTATAATACACCACCTTCTCACTCATATTGTTAAATCTAACCACAACCTTTATCTTTTTCATGAATTTTAACATACTTTCTCTCCAAAGCCTATCCTGTGCTACGGGCGTTTTTCTGGACTTTGAATCGGCGAATTGGGGGGCCTTTCTTGCGTCGGCTTTACGCTTCTTTATCTTACGGCTAACTATAATTGAGACTGCTTTGATTTGGGTGAACGCTTGTGGTGTCTGCGATAAGGTTTGGAGCTTGTAATGTGATGGGATGAGCGTTCATTATCCTTCTTGACTATCTTCTCTGTCCTTCATAATCATGGTCGATCGTGCTTGTTCTCTCGGCATTCAGGTAGAGACAGTGCGTATCGGGATAGTGGAAAAATTCTTCGTCTGCCCTTACTCTTTGCTAATTTCATGTCTAGAAATTCCGTTGCAGGGATACTCTTCGACGAGCAACACAGACTTTCATCAAACGAAAGATGGCTAACTCCCTAGTTCTCTTAACTGAAAAATCTTTCTGGCCTCTTGGTATAAAAACATGCTACTAAACAATGAAAAAAATGTCCTTTCTCCTCTTATTCGATCTGATTGTTCTGTTGCTAATTCTCCAACTTGAAAAGGCGCAATCTTTTGTTCTCCAATTTTTCCTCTAAACTCAACTCCTGGAACGATTCTGGCATTCCCTCTTTTCCTCCTCCTGCCTTCGAGGTGTCCTTGGTTTGCCTGTGATTTACATTTGATCGGGTGCATGGACTCCTGAACTCTATGAACGTTAGGAAGCGGGTGGCCCGGATGGCGTGCATTCTTCCCCGAATTTTGAGGGAATGTGCTTCGTGCTGCGCCGCCCTCGTTCACTATTAAGTATTGTCTTATGGTTCAATACTACACTTTCCTCAGTGTTGAGCACGCACATTTTCACCGATTTCCGGAAAAAATGTAGCAGTACTGATCCCCCTTCTTACTATACTTTCGCCCTATAAGCTTCTCATTGTATTCTATCTAAGATCTTTGAAACCCTTCTCATGCACTCTCATTTCTTAGACCATATGGGAAAGTGCTGCATTCTCTCCTTTCGATCGCAGTACTGCTTTTCGGCACTTTCGGGCACTCCGAGGTCTCTGGCGATATATCTTTCCTATCTAACTGATTTATGGTTTTCCTTTTCCGCCTTAGGAACTACGGGGAGATTGGGGTGGTGGCGCTTGCCATATCAAAGCATTTGACGGGTATGGCACGCGTACTGCTCTCCAAGCCTCCCCTTCCCTTTTGGGTTTCCTCCTTCACTTTGCTTCCTTAATGTTAGTTTTTCTATGGCTCATATGGCTGTTGTATGACGCGGCGATTCTTCTTCTTTTTTCTGTTATTTGTGTGGTTCCTGCAGGTTTTGTCTTTATGCTCGCTAACTTATTCTTACTTTTATTTAATGAAGAATCTCCTCACTTGCCACATCTACTCTATGCCACTCGTATGCGATGACCTCGATCGACGCCTTCATTTCTCACCTCAATTCAATTCTCTTCCCTCTTTTACTTCTAGAAAGGTATCTTTAAAATCTTTTCCGATTCTATTCTCGCTGATCTGGATAGGATTTTCGGGTGTGGGGGCCACTGAAACCTTGTGAAATTTAATTCATTAAAAACCCTACAACTTCTACAAATCTCCTCCTAAAACAGTCTAAAAACCTTCCTATGCCTCTTTCGACGGGTTCTCCTCGGTCTCTCCTGTTTAATGTTGAAAACCATCGTTGGCGCTTAAATACAAAAAATGTCTTTGAACTCACATCACAAACGGTTTGCTAAGG
>JABUQX010072910.1:0-12030 GCA_015478945.1 Trachelipus rathkii
AGGGAGAAGGGTAAACTAGATATAGAAATTGATCACACAAGGTATGGGCATCTGGTGAGAATGGAGGAAAGGTAGGTGTTACGGAAGAGTATGTCCGGGAGGTTCCGGAGGGGGATACGGGAAGGAGAGGAAGGGTGGAGACCAAGAAGAGTTGTGGGTAGTGGATGGGAATAGAATGAGATGCCTGGATGGAGAGGAGGGATTGAGGGAGGAAGAGGGTAGGGTGTTGGGTGAGGGATAGGAGTGGGGGTGGAGGAGTGGCGTGGGGGAGAGATGAGTGGGGGTGTATGTGGGAGAGCTGTACGTAACAGCTACCTTGACTCAGAGCGGGAACTAGAAGGTGTAGAGCGTCATAATTAGATATAATTTATTAATATCATTAGTAATTGTAAGTATATAGATTATTATTATTATATGGATATATATATTATATATATAACGTATAATGATATATATATTATATTTAGTGGGTAATATATATATATTATTATATATATAATTAGGGATGGCTATGGTTATTATTATAGTTTGTATTGTGAGGTATGTGATAACGCTGTTACGATTTAAAAATTGAGGACTACACAACCTATATGTTCGTAGTTATTGGATTATTATTATTATTATTATTAATTATTGATTTATTAATTATGTTACATAAAAATCGAGTGATTTAGTATGCTAGGTACATATTTTGCTACATATAGTAATAAAATTGTGTATTACTTGAATTGGTCTAGTTTCTTTTGGTGTTACGCAAGGATGGAGTCCTGTCCTCTCCTTCCTGACGTTAGTTCATGTAGAGGTACATACGGTATGTATGACGTATTCAGTTGGTGATGAGTCTCCGCTCTAAGTTCTATTCCTTGAGAACCATAATCGAGATGCTGATTTAGTGATTGAAAGAGAACCTAGGATTAACGCTCCATTTATTTTTGTAATTAAGGCGAATGGATAACTTGGCATTATGTAAGGCAGGGGATGCGGAACGGTAATTTTTTTTGTCGAGACTCTGGCTTGACGCACATTGTTTTGTTGTTTTTTTTTTGAACACCGGAGTCGCAGCCTGTCGATTATGAAAATCTAAATCGCAATAGAGTTCTTCACAATTATTGTTATTAGAAGCTTTTAGATTAATTAAGTTATTGTCAGGCAATTCCAGTATATGGTATTTGTAGTTTGGGGAGTTTCTTTTCCCTTTCTGTTATGTAATTCTTGCTGCTTTCGGTCACGTGATTTATTAAAGTTAATGTAGGGCTTATCGGTGTCATTGCATATTAAGTTTCTTAATTGAAAATAAATAATATAATCAGAATCTTTAATCTACATCTTTAAATAATGCATAATAATGCGAGAGAATAATAATAATGAGTAGCATGTCAAATTCAGCATTTCTTGGATCTATATATGTGATACTTAGTATAAGTTTAATCGTATATCTACATATTAATATAGTATATTTAGTATATATATGTTATTTAATTATATATATAGTTATTTGTATATATATTAATAGTGTTCTTACATTAGAGTTTATATATATAATAATATATATTATATAAGTATAGTATATATATATTAGTATATGATATTTATATATTATAGTAGTATTGGTTATTGTATTGTATCTATTTTGACGTATATATATTAGTGTATTTTATGATATTATGATATATAGTGATTACGTTTGTATTATGCGTGTTATTGAGTAAGTAGTAATTATATATGTCTAGTTTATAGTATTAGAATATATTTGATGTATATACGTAATTATATATTTGAGTATATGAGTATTGATGAGTTGGGTATTTTGGTATATATTATATTAGTATATACTATTTAGTGATTACTTGAACCTTAGTGAACTCCTCTTGGAGTCTTTGTAGTACAAGTTAATACATGCAGTCTGTTGCTTTACAATGTAATAATTCAATTAATCTTATATTTCTTTGAAAGAATACTAAATGTATTTAAGGGCGACCTTATGTATTTTTATATTATTTTACTTTTACTTTTATTTACAAAAAATAAGCTTCTATTATATGTGATAGGTGTATATTGTGTATATTGGTAGGTATAGGTATGTAAGTATATTAGTATAGTATTGAAAAGTATCTAAAATTTTAAAAAGTTTTTGGTATTAAAAGTTTCAAAATAATACTAGGTAGCGGGTAGTACTGTCTGTATAGTAGTATTATAAAAGATTATTATATAACTAGGTGTGTGATTGTAAGTGTATATGTAATTGTTTTAATATATCTAGTTCTAGGTTCTATTGCATTACTGAAAAATGGAATCAGGTAAAGTATTATATTGTGTAGTATTAGAGTATATAATGAGGAGTATATTTAGTATAGACTTATTATATAGGTTGTGGATAGTATATTAGGTCTATAGTATATGGTATTTATATTGCGATGTGGGTGAGTAGTATATATAAGTACTGGTATATTAGTATGATAGTTAGTTACGGTATATTTGATCGCTTTATATCTATGTATATGTTATATATATATATATATATATATTATATAGTATCATATTATATTATTAGTAATGTATTATATATAGGTATATAGATCAGTATTATAGGAGTGGTAGCGTGTGTGAGTGTTATATGCGGTAGTATCTAGAGGCTATGTATGGTTATATTTATATATGGGTATGTAGTATATATATATTTATTATTATATAATATAATTTAGTATAGTATTAGGTATATATTTATAATATATATGATTTATATATAATATTATTGTATGAGTATATATTAGTATATACTATATAGTATGGTATATATGTTATATATATAGTATATAGTTTATATAATATAGTATGATCTAAATCCCAAGCTACTCTTGGTTATATATTATTAGGTATGGAGAGAAGTTTATATATAATATATTATATATATATATAGTAGTTGGTTAAGGGTATTAATTACTGAGCGATGTTTTATGTATGATATAGTATATAGGTTAATATATTATGTAGGTGTGGTTTGTGTTGTGTGGAGTGTGTGTAAAGTAGATAAGTAAGTGTGTTAAGCAGTGGTATGGATGGTGTATAAGAAATGGTGCAAGCGGTTAAGGAAAAGAGAAGCTGGTTGAGTGATGTAAAGCACTACAAATGTTCAGTTGCATTTGATGTTACTATCATAATTCATAAAATAGTAAAATATAATAAATACTATAGACGTTCATGAATAAGAGCGAAAACTATGATAACAACAATTGTTAATAATTATCACTATTCTCAAGTAATAAACAATCTCATATACTCCCATTCTGATTAATAAAAAACTAACGACAAGTCCACGAGTATTATGCGCTATCCACACTTTTTTAACAAACTAGCAATTAATAGTGTATATTTTAATACGTATAAATCTATTGAATATTTATGTACTTAATATATATTTTTATACATTAATATAAAAACAAATATAGAATATATAATATTAATAATATATATATAATACTATAATATATAATATATATTATTATATATATATATAATAGTATATTATAATATTAATATATTATATAGTATATTTATTAAGTTTATATATATATATATTATAATATACTAATTTAATTATAATATATATATAGTATTATATTATATATTATATATTTATATTATATATATTATATTAATATATATATAGTAATAACACGTCACAGTTCTACATACCGTCATAAAATACTATTAAAAATTATAAATAATAATCATAATAAGAAATCTGAATAATAATAAGTAGAATGAAAAACGGTAAATAATAATAATAATAATATAATTATATATACTATAATAATTATATTTAAAGTGACACGATTAACCAACGATAATATATATATAAACCGTAATGACAAATCAATTAGTAAGAGTAGGACTTAAAAAACGAGTTATCTCAATTGTGATTATTTAGAGATCTCACTTATAATATATATATATAAATATATTTATATAATAATACAATTAATAAATTTGATTACGATACGAGGGCTCGCGGTATATATACATAATGAGGTAAATATATAGACATAAATATAAATAAAATAAACAACATTTGCATAAATTGAAGATTACAAGCTTATTTAACTATTACTAAAACAAATAAATGAAATCAATTTATGAAACACTTGCATTATGTATATAAATATACTACGTTATTAACATCTTGGACCCATCCCACAACATAAAATAGCAAATTGGTACATATATAGTAACTTGATGCCTTATATATATCATGTAATATGTAAAATATAACCATATTGGTTTTCATTATCGCAGCGCCTCCTTCATTCTTATGACTGGCTTCTGAAGTACGAATCCAAATGTCCCTCAATCGGCAAATAGACTATATATAAATATAAGTCTCACTATGACGTTGTCTCGCACAACTATATAAATCGTAGGTTTAGGATTATAAATCACCTGAATCACTTTGAGAAAGAACAAAGTCCTCAATCGTAATACGGATTCACGCCGGGTCGAGTATATTAACTGAAACCTATTTTCGAGTAAAATGAGTGCACGCCACTCAGGATTTACCTTTTTCGTCTCATTATAAAACAATAAATGAACATCATCATGTTATTATCCCGAGAGTATGACTATACATACTACACTCAATCATCAGTATGTTCTCCTACACCCTTCTCCAGTATCTATACATCCTCTATAAATTCTTCGCCATCTCCTTTTCTCTCCAACTCCTTTCCATATTATATTACTATACACCTCTATATTATTCTCTGTATGTCTCTATTACCACATACATCTATTACGCTCATTTTATACCTACTTAAGCATCCTATCATCTTCCTCTGCAAATTAATTAGTTTTCAGAACAAACGATTACTTACACTTTATTACCATGTGTCCAACTTATCTCCATCATCACACTCCCACTTTTACTAAATTATTCAATTTACTCAGTCTCCCTTTCACTTTAATGACATAAATTCTTTAACCATTACTGAATATATTAGATTTCTTCATTCTCATATTCAGTACTAACTAATTAATCATTCCTACCCCCATCCAAACGTATTTCACTCACCAAGCTGTCGATGTCTTCACTCTAATACATATTTCACAAATCACTAACATTAGTGCCGTTACTTAAGTGATCATTAAATTAACGACTGTATACCTAATTTTACCTCCCCCCTCAATATCCTTACATAATTAATCTCCCCTTTATATGAGGTACCCAAGATAAAAAATAAAAAAATAAGTTATATTTTATCTTTCATTAGCAATCCGCTCATAAAAAAAATAAATAAAACCACCAAAATAGGTACTTTATCTTCACCAAAGATATATTATCTGTGCACTCATCAAAATTCAAATTCATGCTCTTTATTAAATTAGTTTATTGATTCTCATATTTTCTCCCCTTGTTCTCATCCTTTAATCCTAAACGCAATAAATTCCGACTGTCCCAATTTTACTACAATATAATTGATAAATTGAGATATAAAGACTCTTAACTCTTACTTAACCTTAGCGTATTTATTAGCATATACTACACCAGATCACAAGTTTCCGTTGTAAAACCCTTTTCGCCCCAAACAAAAATTATTTATCCATTAACTTTCCCGTTTTGAGATGATATCACATCGTCATTTCGTTAGTAATTATCGCAACCCTCATAATATCTAAAGACCTTTACTGCTGACTGAATAATGCTCTTAAGAGGCCACTGAGTACATATAGAGACATACTGATTAGCCCATTCTGAAGACGGTGGATCGTCCAATAGGTCGATGTAATTATATATTACTATTTGCTATATAGGTTCCTAATGATAGAGTAGCATTAGTATATAGGGACATACATATATATATAGTATATCAGAGGTGGCACTACCGCTCTTTTAGTTCCGCTAGTCGCTAAGACCGCTACGAAACGGCTTACCGAGAAATGTAAGTTGGCAGACTTAGCTGAGGATGGTGCGAGAGAGACAGCTCATGTTGAAAATTTGAGCGGACACTTACGTTTCCCTTCTGACATTTTATGTCACAGGAGTTAACATGCTATTTGTTTTACATCCGGGGTATAGTTTTGGCAACAAAAGAAACTGTGGTTAATTTTTACCCCATCTGTCTCTTTAACCCCTTTGACTGACACCCGAAGACTTCATCATCTGCCAACTTGCAGAACTTTACTCCTATATTCTTGGTACAACAAAGTAAATCTTCCTTGCTGGGTGCTCGCATAACCTTTAAATAATACCCACCCATTTTATTACCATATACTTAATCTCACTTCTTTTCATCTGACCTCCATACCTTTGCAGCGTAATACTCATGCTTTTTGTTTACCTGTTAAAAGTTTCCCGACATTAATAAGCTTCTTATATCTTCCCAAGGAGCCATTGTCTTCTTCACTGCCACAGCTCTCACATTCTCCTCTATGGAACTTTGTGATTGTGCAGCGGGCTATATTCACCTCTCAGTGACTCCCATCTTTATTATAACGATCTGTTTCGCTTTAGACCAATAGTCACTACTACAATCGATTCCCCCTGGACAACCGTAATCCCCGTACCTTCTTCAACGTTTCTCAGTGGTTTTAGGGACTCTAAATACTTCTTCTCCTGTAACCCTCTTTCACCTTAGAGACGTTGGACTTATCATACACTCAGTGATGCTCCGGGTTGTTTGACATCTTTCCTATTGACGTCCAACGATTGTGGTACTGACGGTTTCTCTCTACAAAATTCTTCCCTCTCCAAACTCGCCATCCAAAACAGATTCTGTTTGTATAGATCTTCCTGAGAATCTTCTCAGCGTTCTCGGCGAGGGAATAGCAAACTTCCAATGGTATGCTCGTCCTTCTCAATACTGAGGACTGCGACAGCACAGTCGACTCCCAATGCGAGTTCGGCTGAGCACAGGGGTATAATAAAGCATCACTTTTATGACATTTCCCTAAAATAAACTAAAAACAAAGTAAGAACGACATTCCGGCAAAGAGCAACTGAGCTTAGACGCG
This sequence comes from Trachelipus rathkii, assembly GCA_015478945.1. Taxonomy (NCBI): domain Eukaryota; kingdom Metazoa; phylum Arthropoda; class Malacostraca; order Isopoda; family Trachelipodidae; genus Trachelipus; species Trachelipus rathkii. Next base: position 7,006 of record JABUQX010072910.1, read on the forward strand.
TCAGATCCTAACTAAACCACGTAGTAAAGGGTGTCGCACGTCATGATATAATTACGCAAGAATTGGAAAGCTCTATCACCGAGTGATTCCGTCCAGCATAGCTATATATTCAAGTAGTAAGTCATCCACAAAACATAAAGTAGCCAACTCGTCTTATGGATACGAACCTCTTCGACACAAAAAAATAAAGACAAACACTACACACCAGTGATCTACGAGTGTTCCCACTCCTAATAAACCATCATCGACACGAGCACAACCACGCAAAAAAATAAACAAAAGGCCAATATATGAATAATATGTCTGATTATCAACAAACCTTCTTCTCTATATCATATCAGAGAAATTAACCTTGCACAAAACCACTTAAAACACACAAAGACTATTACTTTAAGGCCAAGCTTGTCAGAGAAATCCCAGAGATGCTTACCCGTCAGATCTGTATACTGAGTCCTGCTTTGCATAAAAATGAACTACGTGATAAATCCTGCTACGAATGCACACGGGTCAGTATGAAATAGATGGAAAAGAGCACTAAGCAAGATCCTTCCTACGCAGAAAGCCTCCTACCTACGAGACAATTATGTCAGCAAACAAGAGTAGAAGCCAAGCCACTCGGGACTAACTGACACTCGAAGAGCGCAAAAAAACCACAAAATGGACGGATCGTTAACAGTAGTCCGCATTGAAAATAATCCTATATCACTGTTTTTTGGCCTCGGAAATGTACATATGGATAACATCGCCGAGCTATATAAATGAATTACATACTCGAGCAAAGCCACAAACATAAGCCTCACGATCTTAAAATAACATAAGAAACTGAAGTACTCAGATATATTGCCTGTATCTAAAGACCACGTGAGTTATGAATCGCGGCGTGACCTATCCTTCCTTAAGAATCTCAATGATCAAAAAAGGAAGAACTATACATAGAATAGTAACCCTTCTTAGAAACTGAGAACTATCCACCAACTCCTCCGTATCACTCTGCCATGTCTCTCCACTCATATGAAGCAAGTTCTATTCGAGAGAGACACAGTGACCCAAAAATACATGTGATCCACAAGCCACGAAAACACATCAAAATTATACCAACACATCACCCTCGTGTCAATCGTTACGTTTTGCCGCGTTCCCAACCACAGCACCTACCCTAACACGGACAGCTTCATAACTCCCTGCACGGTACACCCAAAATCGAATTAAGCCACCTGCCGTACACCGACTGCAATATTCTTAGATCGCTCAGCCGTAAACCCACATCTATCCTGTGAAGACCCGATGAGCGCACATGGTAACAAGCCATTAGCAATTCCAAAATAAATCGTTTAGCTCTACAACAGCACCAAATGTTTCGCAATACTTTAACCGCCATTAACTCCGTTAAGAATGAACCAAAAAACTAAACGCTTTCTTTCCTTAGGATTCATTCCTCGCCTCCGGCGACTGTCATTTTCGAACATTAGCGAAACTTCATTATCATTAGCACAAATTATCTCATAACGAGAATGGAAGCTTTTCCACTCGAGTATTATTAAACAAAGGAAAATCGCTTCATAGGCATGCATCTAGTGGCTGTGGGAGAAGTCACCACTAGTTGCACTACGTATGGTGTACCGCGAATAGATACGTCCAAGCACTAGCTTTCACACGCACACAACAATACCTCATCACCTCGCTTCTGCTTGCCATCCTTTAATCCATGCCCCTATAACGAATCTAAGCTCTGAGCTTTCAGCACCAAGCCGTTATGAAGCTTTGTTCCATCAACTACTCCCATATATAGCCTTCAAAGACATAAGCTATTAATCTAATCCGCCGAAAACATAGCTCTACGAACTCTTTCGGCTTCGAGTCTATGCTTGTCATCAACTATATTTCAGCATCAAGCTTGACATTTCACTCTTCACTTCCAACTTCCAAAGTATATAACAAGCTTTACATCCTTCCTGCGCATACATATGTCTATCTCACAGCGCAAACAATTCCTCTATCTTCCAAGGCAGGCCAGAACTAACATCTGTTCCCTCCCATCTTTGCTCTCCTACACGCCTCATCTCTCTCATCTCAAGCATATGTAAAAAGCAGCATATCACTTACTATAAACGACGATAGAAAGCACAATGACTACACATCTCACACAAATACAGTGTTAACAAAAGACATATGAGTATATATAAAAATAGTTTAAATCATCAAAAAAAAATAATAAATAAATATAAACTGTTTGACTAAGCAAAGTCACTTTTTAAAAGACGAGCAAAAAAACACAAATCAAACAACTACTAAACGATTATTTCTACAAAAAAATTTCAGAAATTATAACATACCCACTGAAAACAAGACACGACAGAAAACAATTTCTATACAAACAAATCAAAGATTATCAATAAAATAAATCTAAATCTAAATAATATATATATACAAATATTAAATAAAATAATAAATATGATAAAATATCAAATAAAATAATAAGATAAATATAATAAAATATAAAATATATATAAATAAAATATAATATATATATATATAATAATAATAAAACAGTTTTAACAATTACGAAGTCAAAAATTACCAAAAAGCATTGTGGGAAATATAATATTATTTCGAGAACACACTAGACCCAAAAAAGAATGAAAAATAAAAAAATATCAAAGGAGAATTCCAAAATTACTATCAATTTCAGCTATCAACTACAACTTGATAAAATATTACTTATCCTATCTAAACACAATAATTTAAGATCAAGAAAAGAAATTTTATTATTGTATACATAGATATTTATAAAGTATGAACATAAAAAAATAATAAAGTAAAAATAAAATGCTCTCAAGAGTGCTATATAATGTATAGTCCATTGCAGTGCAAATTTTAGTGCTGTCATTGGGAGTCACAGATAATTTCAAGATCAAGAAAAGAAATTTTATTGTTGTATTCAACAAAATGAATAGTACAATGAACTATATTGACAAGTATAAAAAAAACTCAATATTACAAATTAAAAAAGTGGGATGTTTTAGGTGATGAAAAATATAATGAATGAAGAATATCCCTTACACAAGGATTTATCAAAAACAATCAGAAATAAAATAAATCATAATAATAATAAAAAAAATCAGTCAAAAAAGGCAAAATATCATCAATAAGAACATTAGTGAATATTCTGACAGCATTAACACTCACCATAATGAAACCAAAAAGAAATTGAGAACAAGCCTCCTCATAATTTTATCAATAAGGCTGCGGTGGTCTATGAAAAAGACTAAAGAAATAAGAGGGATAAGAAAAAGTCATACCCCCCACACAAAACCACCCATAGCTAACAAGAATATAACAATCCCAACAAGGCCCAACCAGTGACACTAAAAACAACCCAACAAAACCTTCTATAAAGACCCTCGAGAGAAGTGCCATCCTATCTGTGTCAGCGATGACAGACCTCCTGTCGAATTGATTATCCGACCTGTGCCCAAAAAATAAAAAAACAATATCTAAATAAACCAAACAATCACCGAACAAGTAAATTCCTGTAAGTCCTCTCATAGATGAAAACAACGAGGATTCAGAGAACGGGATATATAATGTATTTATATGAAGAAACCGGAACTCAAGTCAATAAAATAATAACTAATACACAATGAATGTGCTAGTGGAATTATACATCTATAATAAATTATAAGACCTAAACATATTTGATTAATGGAAGATCAAGTGAGTCTTTAAGAGAACCATGAAAATAGATCACGTTATAACTGTAGCAATATCAGAAGAAAATACACGAAAAGCACTACTTACACCATACTACACACACGCCAACCACTAGGATAAAACTTTATTAATATAAAAGCTATAACAAAAGAAAAATATAAAAAATATATGAATACTGCATGTATAACAGAATAAAGTCTTACTCATAACACTATAAGAAACATCCATTAAAAACTAAAGTTGTCCAAAGATAATACACACTACATCAGCCAAAGAGCAATCGTAAACAACACTACAGTCACCAAAAAAACAAATATTAACCATAAAAAAAATTTAATATAAACACCCATAACTCTTAAGCCAAATAAAAACAAAACGACCAGGAATAATATTACAATAAAAATACTACAAGCACATAAATATTAATATCATAAAAAATAAATATAAATTATATAATAATACCTAATATATATAGTACTATAAATATATACATATCAATCAGATTACATATAAATAAAATACCAAAAAAAAGCATACTATAACATGCAATTAAGTATATCTTTCTATACTGTGCCATCACACATATAATCAAACAAAATTACCTCACAGACCAAAATATCTAACCTAACCAAAATATCACATAACAAATCTTCTCAGTCCATATATCCACCCCTTTATATATAAAAAAAACAAATTATCTGATGTGCCAAAAAATGTATACCCCAAATCAACTCACAATATACGCATACAAAAAGTATAACTGATTCGATACGAAACGGCTAATCTTAAACTTTTACTTGAAAATTATTAAATTGGAAATTAACAAAACGTCGATTTGTCACTGTGACCAAATAGTAAGAAAAACGCTGATGCTTTCTACAACTGTTCTCCCAACTGCCCACAGAACAGCTCGCCCTAATACTAATTAAATAATAATCTTTGTTGTAAACAAATATTGAGTATACAAACATTAAACCATACGTTTAATAAATAAATACTGAACTTACAAATGCTTTATATTCATCAAAATACACTGACTGCGAAACTTTGGAAAGAAATTACAATGAAATAAAAAAAAATAGGTGAAGCAATATCAAGACAAATGGGTTTCGACTGCAAATCCTTACAAGTGCATAGATACAGACGAAACACCTTGATATATTTATGCACATACGAAATATAATTTATTCACGAATTTCTTGAGCAATGCACAACTAATACATTAGATCATTCACAATGTAAATAATCAAGCAATATTGTACACTTCGAAAATTAATATACCATATTTACTTTAAAACAAATAGCTACAGTTAC
>JABUQX010072911.1:0-7500 GCA_015478945.1 Trachelipus rathkii
TCTGGCCACATTTATCCTCTGATTGGAGAGAAGGACTTAGTTTTATTTATTGACAATAAGTAATTTCTCTCTTGGATTGAGTTTAAAACAGTATTTCCTATTTTTCCCTACGTAAAAGAGAAAGGGAATTTCCGTAAAAGACATTTTTAAAAACTTTATATTATATAATATATTATATCTAATCTAGATTCTACTCTATATATATATATACTATACTATAATAATATATACATATATATTATTTAATATATATTTTATTCTTATTAAATATCAATATATCTCTAATATTATATATATATATATTATATATCGATATATATATATATATCTCTATATTAATATATATTATATTATATATATCTATTTATATATATATATATATATTTAAGATGTTGAAGTTCTATGTTTGTAGATGAAATCAGTGAGCTGTTTAGGTCTGCGTGTATTACTCGCTTGATTACGTTAATCGAATAAATACTTAATGTTAAGTGTGAAGGCTTGTGATGAAAGACGAGGAAAGGTGATACGAAAGGAAGTACGTAAAATTAAGAGGTGAGAAGTATACAAGTGAGCAAGAGAATAAGGAAAAGTATGTGATGTAAGAGCGCCCGCTAGTAAATCGGTTGAATGTGACAAGTTGATACTGAATCAAATATACTGGGGGCAAATGAAAGGAAGCAATCTGTAGTAGTGAGGCAAACAAGGAAGTGTGTGGATGTGCTAAAGAGGAAGTAAGAATGTTAACTTAACACCGAATGGTGGAATGAAGAGGTGATGAAAGCGGGTTAAGGGTAAAAAAATGAAGCGTGTTGGAATGTTACTAAAAGCATGATGAACGATTCAAAAGAAAGATTGCTTTGTATTATATAAGGCAAGGAAAAATAGAATACTAAAAAGGTGTATAACGTAGGAGAAAAGAAGAGGAAATGAACAGTTTGGAAAGGAGGAATCAAGGCAATGAGAATAACAAGGGAATAGGGAGCTTTACTGGAAGGAAGTGCGAAAGGTTAAGAATGAGAATAAGGGGAATCGCTTAGAATAATGAATAGGGGGGATGGTGCTTTCGTAAACTGATGAAATGGATGTGAAGGGAGTGTGGAAAGAACATTTGAAATCTGCACAATATTAACAGTATGATGTAAGGTGTTAGTGAATGTGTGTGGTTTTGATGTTGCAAGAAGGAAGGAATAGGTCATTTGGGGATGAGGTTATTAGTAAGGAGGAGGTATGGGTAGAGTGTGAAATAGTTGAAGAATGGTAAATTCTGCTAGGATATATGATGAAAATCACTAGTGCCACAATGATCAAGAGCTGTGAGGCGAAGATGGATTGATTATTCACGGATTTGGAGTTTGTGTTAAATAAAGCGTTTAATGGAGGGTATATGTTCAAGGGATTTAGGAGAGGTCGTAAATTAGTACCCTTTGTAATAAGGGTAAGGGAGAAAAGGGGAACTGTAGAAATTATAGGGGAAAGTTTATTGAAGTGTTGTAGGGAAGGTATATGCCGGTGGTATTTTGGTCGAAAAGAGTGCGTCGAGTGACTTGATAGAGGACGATTGGGTGAAGATAACAGTGGGCGTTTATGAGAGTGGTATGAGGATGTGGCCTATGGAATTTCAAATCTTTTTCTATTGAAAACATAAATTTGACATATTTGTAGAAAATGAGGGTTAGAAAGAAGAATAATTATATTTCAATAGGTATTTACTTTTCATATGGATTTTATAACAAACAGGCGTATCATGTACCTCTAAGATGATTATTATTAGGGATAGAGCCACTCATTATGGTCAGGTTATTACGTGATATATGGTGGTCATTGGTGGTATGGCCTTCTGAATGGATAAAATCAAAAGTATTGTTATGATCAAGATAATATTTTAGTTAGTAAGCGTGTGGTATAGATCGAGTTAAGTTATTGGCCGGCTGATCACACTGCTATATAGCTATCTAGGTGATTTAGATAGCGGGAGCATGGACGGACCGGCGATCGTTGATCTCTCTCTTGTGTTACTCTCACAATGTGTATTCTTATGTCCGCAGTTCTGACTACGGAGGGTTCCATAAAGAATTGCGAGGCTGTGGCGATGCGTGAAAGGATAAATTGTGTGTTACTGAATTATGTGACGATACGCACCGCACGGATTTGAGCCGCAGTGGCTACACCTCAATTGGTCCTATGCGGGCTATGCATTGGGTTCTCTGCTTGTTAGGCAGCAGTCTGCATGAGCACTTTAAGAGGAGGCACTTGCCGCCTGTTGATAGAACTCTTGGTACGAGTCGTACTCTACGTTAAGATAGCATGTTTGTCGTGGTTCCTCGAGCCTAAGTAACCGGATACCCAGTGTACGTACAGTGTCGTAGGTGTCGCCAACGTTGTTGTGACCTACTCTCGTCATATGTCTGTTTGACCAGTTTAGATGGCTTAGATCGCATTAGCGCTATCACCTCGTGACGCACGGATATTGTCTTGAGTTAAAATAGGCTACACATATCGGCCGAGTATCGTGTTCCCTACCTTGTCGGCTATTCGAGAAGGGACATCTGGTATGTGCATTCGGCAGTGGTTCGGTTGGTACAATGTCAGCAGTGGATAAACGGCCTGTAGCTAGAGTGGCAGGAAGTAGGGTGCTTAGAATGTTCAAGTAATATCTCAGATGTGCGCTCGGGATATGTAATAAGGTAGACTTATAAAGTATTCTTGAGATGCGCTTAGAAGTCTTTACTAATAATGAGGGTATGTTGTAATACCTGTTGTTATTGTACATGGTAAAAGTGAGACTTAATAGTCTGGAATAAGAATATATGAATCTATATAAAGTTCAATTGTGTTAAAGATGGACAAATCTTATGAGCGTGTTAGGGTGTGAAAAGAATAAATAAAGTGAGGAATGAACGTATTAGAGAGTGGTTGTGGTGTTGAATGAAAAGGGGTATAATATTGAAGAGAATATAATATGAAAAGTATTATAGGTTGAGTATGGTTTTGGTCATTGATGGAAAGATGAATGAAAGTAATCTGTTATGATTAATTGCAGGATGTATAGTGGTAATAAGAGTGTGTTGGGAACGAATACTCTACGACCCGGTACTACTGGGAGACCGAAGATAGAAAGTACATTGGACTGAGTCGAGTATAGAAATCGAATGTTCTGAAAAGGGTAGCAGGAAAATTGTTATAGTGATTTGGATAGAAAGGCGAGACCATAACTTGTGTGATAAATTGACCCCTTAGGTGCTTTAGAGAATTCAATAAGGATGCGACCAATTTTGTAATGTGTGGATTCCCTTTTAAATAAATAATAAAAAGGTTTGTATATTAACGGTTTTGTGTGCACACAAAGTGATGTCCAGCAATCCCCATCGGTTCCTAAAGCAGTCTCGGCGTATGGCACAAAATAAGGGGAGTGAAAGCGTAACACACTTTTAATTCCACTAATTTGGACAGATTTTTTATATCTCAAGCGGTACTAACATTATTAAATAACTTGAAGTTTTTTTAATAACCTTTTTGTATACATAAAGATTCACCTAAAAAATTCCTGTATAATTTATTCCTTGTGTCCATAAATTTTAAAAGTACATATAACGTGATTTTGATTGATATTTATAGTATGTATATTTATTCGTTACTAATTATATTGTCCCTTATCATAGTGTTGTGAATGCGATATTTATTATTATATAAGTTCAACTAAAATTGATTTTTTAAAATTATATATAATTATATTAACTCTACCTTGTGTACTGTATTCAGTTAACCATAATTAGATGCTCCCATTTATTCCAAAATTAACCATTTTCCGCAGGTTGTTGTCACGGGCTCGTTTGTAATGAGCTCATTGTTTTGTAACGGGCTTGTTGTCACAAGCTTTTGTTATTATGGGCTTAAGTTTTGTATTTTGAGGAATTAAACCAATCCAACAAATAAAGAGTAAAAAGGCCACTAGTTTTTACTCATGAATCCTTCCAAAAGGTGATGCCGAGCGGCAAAGAAAAGTCACCTCAACTTGCGCCCTTGATGCCAGGATTGAATCCATCCCACTTTAACTGCCGCCCTCGCAACAGGATGGATTCGAGGGTGGAACTTCAGATGCAGCAGATGTACGTAGCAAGCCACCCAAACTAAGCCCCACAACCTCCACTTGGAAACCATACATGGATAAAGCCAGGAGGCTATACAAGTAAGAAATTTTAAAATTAAAGTTCTTCTTTAAAAATTTTAAAACTTTAGGGAAAATTTCCCCAGTCTACGCAGCCAGTTTAGAGAGGAAACCTCTCGCAAGTTCTTCAGCCAGCCTTTAGAGAGGAAGTCTCTCGCAAGTTCAGCCAGCCAGCCAGTTTAGAGAGGAAGTCTCTCGCAAGTTCGGCCAGCCAGCCAGCATTGGAGGAAAAGTCCTTCACAAAAATAGAAGAAAAAAACCCTTTTCCCCTTCCCCCAGAAATATAAAAAGTCATAAAGGTTGCGCAACAGCTAATAAAAATAAAGATACAATTATTATCATTATTACTATTAATATGAAATAATATAACTAAAATATTATTTACAAGCAGATTTATGTAAAATAACAGGTTGTTTTATATCAGGTAAAAAATATTTTAATCTTAAGATTTTTTTGCGGATGGCCATCCACTAATTATCTTTTTATATATTTTTTATGGTGTGTTTTATATTTTTTTATGGTTTGATAAAAAGGTGTGTCTTATGTCATGTGCTAATTGATAATTTGGTTACAGGTAAAAAGCCCAAATAATCGAGTAAGTTTTAACAATTTGGTCACAGGTAAATCCAAATAATATTAGAATAAGTTTGCAAAGTAATTATTGGTGAAAAATTAATTTTCTCAAAAAACTTTATCCTTACTCCCTCTTTCAAATACCTCTTCTCTTAACACTCCACAAGCTTTAGTAAAATACTAACTCATTTATTAATACAATATATATATATATATATATATATATATAAAATATATATTTATATATATATATAATATATATATATATATATATATATATATATATGGAATAGAAGGAAAAGAAGAAGAGAAAGAGGAAGAATTGAAGGGAGGAAAGTTAAAACCCTCAAATTCCAGCAGACTGATGCCAAACCGCAAATTACGCACCAAGACACACACACACACACACACACACACACACACACACTAAACACCAACACACACACGCACACGCGTACTAAGTTTTATACGCGCACCGTTGAGTCACGCGGTAGGAAAGGAAAAAGGAAAGATAGAAATAAAGAATTTATATAGTATATATAACAGCTGGTACATGCACTTTAGCTATTAGGAATATAATGGATACCGTTTTTTTTTAACATATTAACGCTATGTTAATAAGTAAGCAAGTATATATATATATATAAAGAATAAATATATTAATAGATTAGAGAGTTTGCCGTTATTTAGGGAAATAACAGGTAATTTAGAAAGTTTTTTAGCGAGTCTAACGAAACTAAAGTGTCTTTTTTTTTTTTAGAAAGTTTTTAGCAAGTCTAACGAGACTAAAGTGTCTTTTTTTTTTAGAAAGTTTTTTTAGCAAATCGAACGAGACTAAAGTGTCTTTTGTTTTTATGATTGAAGCAAAGTTGTTTTTTTTTTTAGTTTTAAAAAAAGCATATTCAAAGAGCTACGCAGCTCATGGTGTTTTTTTTTTAGTGACTAATATTAAGCAGTTTTGTGCGGTTTTTTTTAGCTATAGTTTTTTGCTGTTTCTAAAAGAAAATTTTGTTTTATTCCTTAAAGAGAGGATGGCAACGAAGCCAAATTCAGAGGATGAGGAGAAAGGTGATAAGGAAGAGAATAAAGTAGATTTAGAAGGTGATAAAGAAGGGAAAGAGGCCGAGTTGGCCCGAAGAAAGAGGCAAGAGGAATCGGTAAGAGACAAGCCAAGAGGGCCAGAAGCCCCTCCAAGACTAAACCCGGTTGACTTAGCAAACCTGAACTTAAATCCTTCACACATTCTCTCCCTGAAAACCTAATCTTCAAGCAGAAGAAACTGCCCGGAGGGACAGTACTAAAAGATTTTCACAGCCATCAGTTCTTTTAGATAACACAATGAAAACCCCAGTAAAGCCAGGTACAGAACCTAACACGACTCACCGAAAGTCTTACGCAAATTGGAGTGATAGCGGGAACTATTACGCAAGGAAACCAAGTGGAAGTACATGGGACAGCACAATAAACCTTCCTATGACTCAGCCAAGATTTGACAGCCAATCATTCAACCCAAACCAGATATGGGGACTGATCTCCGCTCCTACCAGACACCATATGACGCAGCCACAAATATCCCTTGGGGATGGTCTGGCGAGACCAAGCACAGATATATGCCTCCACAGGGCAGGGTAGCCAGGACCAAGGTACCCATCCACCCCAGGAAGCAGGGTTTGGATATAATGTTGCATCTCAGTCCAACACAGCCCCCTTCTACCAGTCAAACCTATTCAGCACCGCGTTCCCTGAGGTCCCGGAGGATTTGAAACTGTTTGGTTTAAATTTGAATACAAAGACTTGGCAAGGCATTAGCTTTAGTGAATACATATCGACCCTAAATGAGCGATTAGGTATGTTAGGCCCCCTAACAGAAAATCGGAAAATATTATTCGCTAAATCAATGATATCGTCCAAGCTCGAGTCCGAAGCCAGAGAGATTATTTGCTTCACGATCCAACTTTTTCTAGTTGTATAAGGTTGAAGATTTCCTCCTGCAGTTACGAATCTTTTTAAAACCAGACAATAAAGACAACGATTTTTGATCTTTTGTTGCAATTTATGTCCTATCAGAGAGACAGAGAAATGACATTTACTGCCTTTATTATAGAACTGAAGAACATCTTGTGGAAGTACCAAGTGAAAATTTGCGAGATTGACGCAACAGCAGGATTCTTATCTAAGCACGTAAATATCATGGTGACAACAAAAGTATTAGAGAACGTAAGAGATAGAAGGGATGGTGAGAGACTGAGAGAGAAGATTTTAAAAGTTTTTGATGCAAATATAAGCATAGTTGAGCTGTTGGAAAGATTTGCACAAATTTCCCGAGGAGCTTTACTAAAAGATAATCAGAGAAAACAGATAGAGCATAAGACTGCCAAAGTGTTTTTAGCTAGGGATAAGCCAGAAAGCCAAAGAACGACTGAGTATGGAGATTCTCAAAGGAGATCAAAGAGATCCTCTTACAGACAAAAATATGAGGATAAAGAGAAGAAAGAAGCCAAGCCAGAATTCGTCTCCCGAAAAAACGGAGGAGTTTTTAAAAGAATGACTGAGGAAGAGCTAAGGGAACAGGACTGGTGTTTTTCATGTGAATCAGTCGGCCACTCCGGGAAGGCATGTAAGTGGAACTCCCCCTACTGCAGTCACTGTCGGAAGCCCCATAAACGAAAATCAACCGCCGCCTGTAAGAACGCCCCTTCTTGGAGACCTTCTCCAGATGTAGATCAAATGGTTATTCCGTTTCATAGCGCGGAAGATTTTGA